>JAUTBT010001003.1:0-29186 GCA_032361225.1 Lepetodrilus schrolli | reverse complement strand
CTCTTTTAGAGCTTCTTCTTGGGACTTAATTTGTCGAATATAAAGATAAAAGATTTCTTCAATTAAATATGCAAACATTTATTAATATTTACACATTCACTTGGAACCACATGCTTTAACCCAGTTCCTAAAACATTTGTCTATTATAGTGTTTGTGACTGAAAAGTGATATTACAATAGTTTCTACAGTTTTGTGATAAATAGAATCTCGCATTCGTATTCATATATTATTGAATTTATTCAACAAGCTTGCCTAGCATTATATCAGTTTTGCCAACTCATTTAATAAATTCAGTATTATATGACCACTCATATGAGATCCTCTTATATGTACTATACTATACTAAATATTTCATCTAGACGTTATTATTGCATTTCTAATAGAAATTCCATTCCCCCGAAATATTATCATATCCCTACATTTTCAACGTACATAACAAAAATTTAGATTTAATACTGAATATTAATAACAGTTCTTCAGAGATATTCCTATTGTTCCTATTAGTTTGGAGAATATATAATATATATGAAAGGTACTGTATGTTTGTCATATCTTAACAATACTATTCAAAGATAACCATATGGGTTGACAGGGCCGTATTTACTATGTACAATTTCCCAATATATATTGTATTTGATCAGTAAAACTGCCAGCACCAGCATGTGTTGCTATCAGAGTTTCTGCTTGTGTGAACGTATGCACCTTGCTGTGACCAAGCCTCACAGGACTGATATAGTTTATTGCCCGGTCCATTTATTAAACTATTGATATTGTCAGTAAAAATAAGCCATGTTTAGTCATCCACATTCTATGATCCATGGACCCAGATTTTATTATTGGCAGAAAATGATGGAGTATTGATGAAACGTTGTCTGAGCCTCACTCTGCAAACATGGACGAATTGAAAGAAAATACGGTGGTGGGGCGATGACATACCTATCATTTATATGGCATGACGAACTGGCGTACACCTCTTGCCAGGCCAAACACCTGTCTTTGATGATCTGTCCTGAGAGCTGTATACCACAGCATGCTATACATACCCAGAGAAGTCAATCCACATTGCCACTTTATACTGTGCACCATGTAGAAGTAAACACACATTGCCATCCACATTGCCACATCATATTACAGAGAAGTCAATTCACATTACCACTTTGTACTGTAAACCACATCGAAGTCAATCCACATTGCCACATCATACTGTATTTTAGAGATAAGTCAATCCACATTGCCACTTTATATTGTACGCCATATATGTCAATCCACATTGCCATCTCCATGCCATATCATTCTGTATGTTAAAAGATAAGTCAATTCATATTGTCACCCTATACTGTATACAGAGGAAAATCCACTTTTCTATCAACATTACTAAACCATACTGAACTTACCCAGTCATGTAAATAATCCACTTTGCCACCCCATACTGTACACCCATATTGAAGTCAATCCACATTGCCACATCATACACCACATAGTCCATCTACATCGATAATTGATTACCTTTGGTATAAAATCGGGAACATATTCTGGATTTGAAAACAGAAGCTCTACAGACGTTTGTCATAAGTGCATTGTAGGGAATATGATTTGTTGTTTGTCCACTTGATATGGCAATTTCAAAGTATTCAAAAACATAATGACATGATACTGTCAAAGGTCAATGATAAATTTGTACAATGAGCTAGGTTGTGTTTTTGCATAATGTTTTTTTTGTTCTCTCTGCAGTTGAATGTTTTGTACCAAGTAGTGTTGGTTGAAATCCAATTCAGTTATAGCTGTCTGCAGTACAAACACCCTTTTAACAGATCAGTTTACTCAAACTTAACTCCAGACTAAAGGTCGTGAGCCAGGGGTCAAATCCCGAAGTGTTAAATATTTGGTGTGACGGTTCATGTAATCTGTTCTGTATGCAGACAATCATGGATATAAGAAAGGACTCGGAATCTGTTCCCATATTGGAATTTAATTGGTACATTATGAGGTCTATTGACATGAAAATGATCACGTTTGAATAAAGACATTTGAAGTCAAAGGTGTCAACAACGTGTTTCTAACAATGTCCTCTTGGCCAAACAGTTGTCTGACTTTGCATGTATTTCAGCCGTGTTTGTACAGGCAGTGCATAGGTGACAAAACTAAATTGTCACGTGAATTTAGTTGCCCGGTATGTACACCCACACAATACTGACATTAATTCTAGCTGCACCTTTATCATGAGGGCCAGTGAATACAATGTTGTGCAATTATTAGTGTTATGCAGTATCGTTAACTTCTTGCCCTTTCTATAAACAAACATCTAAATTTAACACTTTCAATTTAACGCCGACATTTCATATGAAAATGAAGTGAATTAATTAATTTTTGACATTTTTTTTATATGGACATTATGTATAAAATAATGTCCATTTAGTAGACATCTCTATAGCTGACGGTGCAGGTTCTTCATTGACATTTCATGCATGAATTGAAAGTATGCTGCTAGGGTTTCCGGTGGATTATTTTTAAAATTCCTCTGTCATGTTAATTATTATTGTACTTAACAAATATGTCAACTACATATTTGCAGTCATAAGTAGGTATGTGTATAAGAAAACTGTGAAATATTACAATAAACCCCAATTTAAATGACTTAAGAAAAGTACAAAGGTACAAGTGCATGAAATTAGGGTACACATTAGTTAGTTCGGCCTGAAAATACGGAATGTATTTAATGCGCAGGAATTAAATGCGACCATAAGCCAATCGCAATTTTCGCATTAATAACCTGCTCGCATTAATTTCCTGATTTACAGTAACTATTTAGATTAAAACATATAAAAACATTTGAAAACCAATGCCTTCTTTGTTTCAAAGATCAAGTCATATATAAGCCTTCTTTATTTTTGTGTGTGTACTTTTAGTTGTTTGAAATGCTACGAGCCATAAGTCTTAGTCAGGAAGAAATTGAGTGTGAACCATGAAGACGATGTATTAGCAAAACATGCATGTCACATACTCTGCTCAGTGTGTTTGCATGTTCATCACTGTCATCGTCAGCTCTTAGACTTCCAGTTTGCTGATGTCAGGAGTTTGACACGCGAGGTGTGGTCATTATTGAACCCATGTAATCTTCATGTCATGATTTCCGGTCATTGCCTGTACATGTCTATGACACATCTGGTGTCAGTTCCCCAGTGTCTGGCTCCATTGTTGTGTCACTGTCAGTGTATGATTACCCAAACATGGCTCTCTGGTCATCTCTCCATCTCCTGCATGTACGGAGGAGTGGCCAGCTCTCCTTCTCTGTATGTAGGACTGGTCAAGCAGCACTGACCACTGCTCCTACTGACTGACCATACCTCACTGTCAGACTGTGACAGGTGTGCATGTAGTGGAACTCTACCTGTCTGGAGTGGCAGTAAATCAGTTAGAGAGGAAGACTTGTGCAGTCAGAGGAAGCTGGTCCATAGCAAGCTGCTGGCTTCTCTGGACAGTGTGTGTGTGTGTGTGTGTGTGTTGTGTGTTGTGTGTGTTGTGTGTGTGTTGTGTGTATGTGTGTTGTGTGTGTGTTGTGTGTGTGTGTGTTGTGTGTGTGTATGTGTGTGTTGTGTGTGTTGTGTGTGTGTGTTTGTGTGTGTGTGTGTGTGAGTGGTAGTGTGTGATGGGATGTAGTGGGTAAGAATGTGATGTGTGGGTGGTAGGAAGAGTGTACAGTGTGGTGTGGTGTGGTGTGGCATGGTGTGGCATGGCATGGTGTGGCATGGCATGGCATGGCGTAGTGTGGTGTGTGATGTTGGAGTATGGCAAGTATGATGGATGATGTTGTAGATACGGGTATAGGTGTTGTGTGAAGGATGAGATGTGGTGTGTGAGGGTGTGTGAGGGTGTGTGAGGTGGTGAGAGGTTGGGAGGAGTGGGCACTTCTACCTGATACTTGAATAAGAACTCTATATCTTTGATTTAAACTCATTCAACTCTCACCCCATAAACCTATAAAACTGAGCTCATAAATTGATGTTCCTCAGTTTACTGTGTTCCTCAGCTGACAACACGTATAGTTATAAGATCAAGTTCGCCAGTAAATCTACATTCTGCTACTAAAGGATAGTTGGATAGTCTAACTAAAAGACTGGACCTATGGAAATCACAATCAATTATCTGTATCATCTAACATTACAACATTATGTCTATGCTGCTTTCAGCTATGCTAGTTATTCAAAAAGTCCAACAACGAGAATTGTAAATAAATTCCCTGAAGCAGAAAATGTGTGGTCCCTGTTTTACAGTCCTCGCTTACACAACCTTTACTGACTGAAGACACAGAGAAGGATCGTACACAGCCCCCATTGACTGCAAATACTGTGTACAGGGAGAAGATACTTGCCAGTAGAGATACCCGAGACTGCCATCAATAAGGAGGTGACACTGATAACAAAACCTGCAAGCAGCAAGGTTCAGTTTTATGTCTGGAAATGTGACTTTTTACAACCATTTTGTGCAGACTGCTATCTTTAATTTCAAGATTTGCTTGATAGCGTTTGAAGGTAGTGAATAAAAAGTTGCATCACACCAGGACTTGAAGAATAAACAGGTCATTTCTATATGTATTTTTCAAGATGCTATTAGACACTTGAGAGATTCTGTGCAACTGTTATTCATGTGGACAGAAGACATAAGTTTTCCCAGGTGAATGCAATAGTGGAATATATATCTTTGTTTTGTTCCAAAAAATATTAATAAAAAAAAAATACATCTCTATTATGTAACATTTATTAAGTAAATAAATATTTATTATTCTGAGACGTACACATAATTTTTAAATATATTTTTTCAAAAGTAATGCCAAAACATGATAGGCTGCGCAGTTTATACCGTGGTAATACAGTTATCATCATTAATCTGTCAGTACCAGCCAGTGCTTGCATGTTTACTGCAACAATCAGCGCTACGGATGTTGCTGACTTCCTCCTGCCAAAAACTGACAAGATGTGATATAAATTAAAGAATCTTGAAAGCGGCTCACATTATATACTAGTAAACCCCAATTTGAAAAAAACACCCAATAAATACAATTTTTAGATGCCAAACAAATGGTGGTTTTACTGAGAATATAAATTTTTCAAAATATTATTTTCAAATTTGTTTAGTACGTAGTATTTGTTTTTCTTCTGGCTTCCCTTGAGCCTTGAGCTGTAATCACACAGTAATATGGTAACTTGCAAAGTTTTACTTCATTTCCTTTAGATTAGAGCTAAACAACCCGAGGATGTTTCTATCATCTGTACATCACAGAGAGTTGTGGGTAATCAAAGGGGCTTGTGGGTAATCATAGACTTGACAAGAATGTTGGAAGTTTTTGTGAAGGGTACGTACCTCTGGCGTGTTTGGCGTACGACAAATTAATTAGCAATGTCTTAGAAAGTTGTTAGGGTATGATCATGTCATGTCAGAGAAAATTGAGCTGTCTGTTAGCTCGATGTTAAATACTTACAGATTATTACGTACATTAACCCATATGATATACAAGACTTTATTTTACAACATGATTTTTTTTCAGTGTAATTTCATTGAGGGTTAATATTTATTTTAAAAAGTATATGTAAATTTATTACAGATATTATGACAAATCCAACAAATATTTTTATGTTGTTTTATAAAAGTCTAAAGCTAGCTACTCAAGTAGAATATTTTCTGCACTTTGAATAGAAATCCACTTGGGTGGCTTTTAGAGAGAAAAAAAATATCATAAAAAAGATTACAATCAGAATTTATGGACAATTAGCAAAACGTCTCCACTTGGTGAACTTTACATATAAAACTGTACATGACTTAGAATAAAAATGCCGTTTTGTTCTCGAGTCTCTGTATGCAATGCTCAATTTTTGGGAAGTCATTTACCCTGGTTACTGTGGCAGCGATCAATGGAGCGGCACTCACCTGTATCTGTGACAGGATGCAGGGGCAGATTACAAAACTGAGAAATCTCCATTCACGCATCTTCCCCGAGATCATTAACGACCCTCTCAGCTGCTGTATACAGCCCCTGACGCAGGCTACACAATTACAATTATAAGCCATAAACATACAACACCTGACACGGGCAAAACAATTACAATTAGAAGCCATAAACATATAACTTTTCTGGTGGAAAAAACATAGGTGAATCTGTATGATTTTGAAGATAATTTTGTCGGGTTCATTGTCAACAGTTTTTAGGTTGTGTGAGGACCATTATAGGGTTTTGTGAACATAGTCTGTGACACACCCTATTCTCACCAAAATCCTCCACTACTGGTACCATATAATTCTGGATGTGTGTGTACGAATAGTTAGTTTTTTACTTAGGGAATTGTCATTGTTTAGGTGAGCTCTAAGCTTGGCTTTCATCTCAATAAATTATATTTCCAAATTGATTAAAAATAATAATTTTATGGAAATGAGGAGTAATAGTTTGCAATATTAATTTGGAAACATTTATGATTATAATTTATGATTATAATTGATTAAGGTTCCTAGAATATATACAGTATAAACAACATCACACAAAAATCCCACATCAACAGACCACATTACTTTATGATATCATATTTAATATATACATGTACCCAGCAAACACACAATGTTATATTACATTATTACAAACATTGTAATAATGTTAATTATTACAACATTGTAAGAATGTTATAACATTGCCACAACTTGTAATAATGTTATATAAGGTTGTGTGTTTGCTGCGTATATAATGTATATATTATTTGTATAATTTTATATACATTTGAATTTGAATCACATATTTTTTTAGTAAATGACTTCCAAGGAATTTACCATTGTTGTATTTTGATATCAAATAGATAGGACATAATTAATAAGCCACTATGGATAGTCTAATAAGCCACATCACTTTATCATACAAGACATATTTAGCTTTCTCATCAGGTTTTTATCCAATCTTTAATCGTAGAGCCCCAGGGCCCCCTGAGACAGCAGATGGACACGCGGGCCCATTTTATTAGCCACGTATTATCCTTCACCCTTGATTTCTTTAAATCCAGTCCCACAATGAAGAGTGTTTAGTACAGTCGTGAATGTAGTTGTTTCCATTAAGTACGTTGTTTACGCTGAGCAGCCGCGTGTGAACGCTAGAAGACTGTAGTCAAAGTAGGAAGGTGTACGCTAGGTGTGAAGGAGTCTCCAGTCAAAGGAGGTAAGTATAGGTTAGGGAGGAAGGCTGCAATAAGAGCAGGACATATACTATGCGAAGGAAGGTGTAGACGTCTAGGTGTGAGTTTTTACTGGCGACTTCTGTATGGATTTTAGGTCTGTAATAACTAGTTAGACCAACTTCTGTATGGATTTTAGGTCTGTAATAACTAGTTAGACCAACTAGCTACTGCACTGATAGGCCTGCAAGCTGACAATGGATTTATTTTTATTTTGTGTTTATTTACTAGTATTGTATTTTATTTTTGTTTTGGAAAAATGTTCTAGATCTATTAATATTATTATGATTTGTATTTACATTATTTTAATACATGTATTCTTTTAATGTTTAATTTTGTTTATTTGCTTTTTTTTAAAAAACAATTATTTTGCGTCTTTGTATTTTATTTTATAAATGTTCTTTTTTAATAATGTTTTGTTTGTTTTGTATGTTACAGTAACCTGCTGGTTCACAGGGCACATGTTCATTGCTACACCAGTGTAATGCTTTATTTAAAAATAAATCAGTATGATTAACAAAACAAAATTAAGCAATAAAATTATATCAACTCTATATATGTTTGTGTGTGGTGTGTGTATGTGTGTGGTGTGTGTGGTGTGTGTGTGGTGTGTGTGTGTGTGTATGTGTGTGTGTTTGTGTGTGTGTGTGTGTGGTTTGTGTGTGTGTGTGTGGTGTGTGTGTGTGGTTTGTGTGTGTATATGTGTGTGATGTGTGTGTATGTGTGTGTGTGTATGTGTGTGTATATGTGTGGTGTGTGTGTGTGTGTGTTTGTGTTTGTGTGTGTGTGTGTGTATGTGTGTGTGTGTGTGTAATGACAGGCTGAGGATTACAATGTCAGTCTTTGTATTTATAACTTTCAGATTTGTATTTCGATGTGAGAATCAGTTCACCATCCCACCATCAATTTATGGGAATTGCATAGGAAATGATAGAGCGTCAGTTTCTATTTCTAGATAGGTTGCTACACCCAGCTTTGCAAAGTAGCATCCTGTTTGTGCCTGTTACTTTCATCTTTAAATCTTTTGTAATTTATGATCACCTAATTAGGAATCTGTTCAAAAAAAGCGTAACTAAAATAGAAGGAATCATAAATATCAACCACCCTACAATGTCAAAACTAGACTGTCAAATTAACATAGGGTTAATATAGGTGGTAGCTAAATCAGCTGCTTCTTAATGTCTTTGACACAAGAGCTGTATGTATGCTCTTAAGGACGACTTCACTTGTATCACAGTATTCCAACAGTATGTAATGGCCGAGTCCAGTAGGACCATCTGATATCACACCAGGCCACACTAGTATAGCCTTCAGTTTGATTCAACTTCATATTTGTCAATGCATTCAAAAATAGCTTGAATTTTAATTTTAGTTTGAATAAGAATAAGAATAATATGTTGGATATATAAATATAAAAAAATGTTAGTTCTGTAGAGCTATTATTCCGACAAATAAAAACAATAGAAATGGATAACAAACATATAAAGATAAGTTTTAAATCTGTTCAATATTTATTAATAACTGCTGAAGATACAAATATTGAAGTTTTAACTGGTGAACCATCAGAAGTATTCATGAAATGTTTACTTAATATGTTACTTTTTTCTTTACTTATATGCCATTGAACATATTTTTTCTTTACTTATATGCCATTGAACATATTTTTTCATATTTTTTCTTTATTTATATGCCATTGAACATATTTTTTCTTTACTTATATGCCACTGAACATATTTTTTCTTTATTTATATGCCATTGAACTTATTTTTTCTTTACTTATATGCCATTGAACTTATTTTTTCTTTATTTATATGCCATTGAACATTTTTTCTTTACTTATATGCCATTGAACATATTTTTTTCATATTTTTTCTTTATTTATATGCCATTGAACATATTTTTTCTTTACTTATATGCCATGTAAAAATATTAATAATATTTTGACCTAATTATAACTATTCCAAACTAAAGTAAAAGTGCTTTTTTTTATCTCTGTTTTTCTTTATTGAAATTGAAGTCATGCTTCTACCTCTCATAATAAACATTTGCAATACACTCTATGTGTTGAAATGAATTTTGTAATGAGTTTTTCCCTGTGATTAATTAATCCTGCACATGTACAGTTGGCCTAATAATGTACATAACATGCTAAGTATGCCCAAGGGTGGCCCCCTCTCTGTTATGTGTGAAAGCACTCATGAATGGGGGGAAAAAGGGAGGGTAGTTTCCAGCATTGCTCTGTGATAGGAAGCCTTGCTGTCTGCAAGAGGGGGTGTTATTAACGTGGCAAGGCCCGTCAACCCTATACAGCCTTGCTGGATCCCACCACCTGCTCCCCCTCCACTCATGCAGTGAGTCGGTCCACAATCTATAACGAAGCCTCTGCTGGAATACAGTGTGTTGAGTATTTGCTTCCACAGTGAGAGCTGCCAGCTATGAGGAGAGTACGTTGTGCAGCCAGTGTCCGGGTTCCTCACAACCCTACCTCCTACCCTCGTGGTCTGCCAAACTACGGATGTGTTTACCTCTGAGCTCTGCCAGGAGTGTGTAGCTTTTATTTGGACCCAGCAATGGATCTTACCTGGACCACGGGGTCCAGAGCGGAGCAGACGACAGTGCTGTCTTCGCCACTGTCACTACTACGGAGGATGATACTATTACTATGGATTGTGTCCACGGCTACCGTCTCCAATGGCTTGGATCTAGGTGAGTACCAGATCTGCAGGCATCATCACATTGGGAATAATGGTGTTTCTCCGAGTGTTCCCCTTTTATTTCAGATGTTTCTCTGTTGTTCCAAGCCAGGATATCACTGTGGATTAGTCTGCCTTTGTCATACTGTGTGTCTGTGTCTATGTCTGGGGTGTAGTGTGGTGTGGTGTGGTGTGTGCCTCACCTCACATCCGCGAGGCACTGGTGCCAGGATTGTATTAGCGTGAATTCGCAACTATGGATTCTTCTCTGTGAATATTTGGTGACAAAGGATTAATTTGCTATAGGATGCAAATAATATTCCGTATGGCTAAGTATATATTGAATTATTTCCAAATACTGTTTTCTAAGTTTCTTACTGTCGACAATTAATACAGTAATTATAAAATAATTCTACAATTTGCCACATTTGCACACACATATTCTATAATAATTGCATTATTTTTGCATTAATTTACATTTTTACATGGCATCAGTACATTAAAAATGTAGATGAAAATATTGATTTGTTCCGTATATTAAAAGGTCAAATATGTTTTAACCTATATGAATTATTAATGAACAAACATTGATTGAAATGGTCACAATGAGAAACTAGACAAGCATCCCCTGACATTTAAAATACATTCTAATCTTAACACGAAAAACAAGTAGGGGGGAAAATTAATAACTGTCAGTGCTGCTAACGGCAAGTGTCACACCCGGTTTTATGAATGAATAATAAATACCCGGCCAGTTACGTTGATCCTTTGTACATAACAGATATGTTGATCCTTTGTCGGAGCAAACCTGGATGGTTCTGGCCCTGTCATAATGAAGCCTGTATACCGAAACCAGTCACACAGAACCAGTCTGCATGTCGGTGCCGATTTACCAAAACTAAGGTGTCCGACTCGAATGCAAACACTACTAGGTGATTTTCAATATGTGTGGTGAGCCGATGACAAGCCCAGTGATAATCTTGGTCAACTTGAAAGCCGTGTTTTCATCGTTCACGAACACACATTATTCCCTCGAGTTCCCCCTGGGTATTTGTGATGCGAGTGTCGGTTTTGTACATAGTAGACCCAGATCATGTTTTCTGTTGGCATGCCGGAGAATCTCGCCAGTGATTCAGGCTCAGTTATTGTTTCCTGTAACCTTTCACGCTGGTTATTTATTTATTTACTTTAGTTGATCAGAAAACTGCCTGTAATGGAATATTTTACGATTTATTAATATTTGTTGTTAAAATTGTTTGTATTCAGTTATTTGAATTGAGATTTACTTTATAATTTTACAATGCATTTCCTAACCATGTGGAGATTTAAAATTCATTTTGACTTGTTATTTGATAATTGCACGAAACTTGATGAATTCTGGTAATATCAGACACAGTGTTGCTAGTCATATTCATCATATTCAAATTATGAACACTACGTTATATAAATGAAATAAAATTGCACATACAATGTTAAGTGCAGCTTAATTAAATTAACAGGGATCAGTTTACAGCTTTTCTGTCTGGGTTTTCAGACCATGCCACCATTTTCATTACTTTCATGGATGCAAATGGATAAAAAAATATATATATTGATTGCTTTTATGGTGTTGAAATATTGCACTATTTCTATGAATACTGTACTGGAGAAATTTGGAATAGAGTGGATGCTTTGAATTGTGAAGATTGGAAAAGATGGACTTGAAAGTTGCAGTTTCCATTTCAAAAGAGATAATAGCATGAAGCTTCTATTCCAGACACATAGACTCCTTTGTGTGAAGGTTTTGGAATTATAACATTAATCTTGTAACTATTCCTGTGGGACTCTCTTCGGGCAGTTTTCTGAAAAGTTCTGGGTTTCCACGTTGTAATTATTTTCTGAGAAAACATCTTAACTTTGGATATATTTTTCATTTTGGAATTGACACAATAATTGTACAGAGCATTTATGGTTGCCTCTAGGATGACGGAGGTTAAGTAAAAGGTGTTCTCCACAATTATCTCTGATTATCTCTGATCATACGTTCTTAAACTATATCTCTGATCATACGTTCTTAAACTATCTCAAGCAACACGTTTCCATATGAATCAGGAAGGTTGTGTTGTTTTCCTAAAACACCTTTGACATTTTGCTACGTTTTCTACAACCTCTGCAATTTATTTTGGCAAAAATCTGATGTTTGGAAGCATACCAAATTAATGGAATTCTTAAGGATGAGGGCAAATTATATATTTGTTTAAGTTTGATGAGAACACTGCATGGCGACACAAAGCTTTACATTGAAGCAGAATCTGACAGATGTTCATTCATAGCTAGATCCGCAGTGGATCGTACCTAGATCCACAGTGGATCACGTAAAGGAATGCTCTCCCTTTTATGAAGATGTAGCTCTTGTTCCCAGTTATTTGTTTTCTATATTGGTGTACTTCTTGCAGAATCTTAACTAAAGCCAACCACTTCACAGCCGTTTTGATCTGTCTTGCAATGAATATCTCTCTATAGCTTTTTAAGCCTTTCATCAATTTTCTATATTCATCTTTAGTCAGGTTTTCTCTGTTGGTTTGTATTAGATATATCTTTTGTGTATTGACGGAAATCCTCAGGTATGCAGGTCTGTGTATTTTGGTTTCTTAAAGACTTATTTGTAATTTCACAAGTTTAGAAGTTTGCCAACACCAGGTAAGCAGGGAATCAAGAGGTGTAGAGATGTCTTACCTGGTAATATTTTATTTTATTTTTAAAAAAATGTTTAATTGTGGTTTAGAGTTGCTTTTCAAGATTCTTTCACTTGTATCACATCTTGTCAGTTTAAGGCATGAGAAAACCAACAACATTTGTAGCACTAAATGTTGCAGTAGACCTGCGAGCACTGGCTGGTAATAATGGACCAATATTACTGAAACTCACACAAATGAGGAATAGAGCATGATTGGAATTTGAATGATATATAAATATTGAAAATTTTAAAAGGATAAAATTAGAATACATGTTCATGTTTATTATTTTTGCGAGATGGTGTTTTCAGAAAGCGGTCTTGACATAAACAAAGGTGTGTTCTTAAGCTCTATGATTGCAATAAATGACTCTACACATTGTCAGTGACAACAACACTGGTATATGGAGTTAATCACTTTTCAAAATGATAACAAATCTGAGATAGTTCCTAGCCCTTGATGCCCTGTTGATGCCCTATTGATGCCCTATTGATGCCCTAACTGAAGGCAGTCCTGAAAGACATAATTATGATTACTGTCAAGTGATGTGAAAATCAGACCTGAAGTATGACTGCAATAATACTTATGCCGTGAGAAGTAGCAAGATATATGCGTAGATACTGTCGGGGTGAGTAACTCGGTGGAGTGATACTACCTTCTTACCAACATAACATTACCTCTTCGAAAAAAATAGTTCCACGAAAACCAGTTACCATTACTGAGAGAAGGCAGCGAGGAACATTGTGATCAGATTAGAGTTTCCAACGTGGAAGGTCTGAAAATGATGTTACCCAGTGATTCTAACTGTCGTATTTTAGCCCGAAGAGCTGCTGTTATATGTATAATGTTTCAGGACATCCATTCGTCATCCAGACATTATTGGCGCACATGTAATTTTAATACAATTTAAAATGAGCTCCAATTTTAATAAACTAGCGTTGTGAATTAAATTCCTGCTGGGTAAATGAGTCAATTTTCTAAATTTTGCATGCAATCTGAATTTGGGTTCAGATTGGTGAAAATTGGTCTTGTAAGCAGACAGAACACACTGGTATCTTCAATTTTTCAGGTAATCAAAGCCGTCAGGTGTTCTTATGTAATATAAATGAAGTTATTGATTTTTTAAAGTAAATATGAAGCCTGGTGCTGTAATTTGAGAGCAAGTAATAACATTGGCCATCTCTTTGAAGCTAATCACGAGCTGCTATTAGGAAGTGTACTGGAGTGGCAATATTGCTGCCAGGACTAATGAAATTTGCCTGGAATTGCATCACAAGATCATCTGCTCCTAAACAGTTGAACAGATCTAAATTCCTTCTGGTTGAAGAGAGAGAGAGTCCTGACTAGGAGGGTTACGATCTGAATGACAAACCCACTGTAACAGTTCATTTCCGGCTGACTCCCTCAGTCTGAAACTGTAAAACGTGTATTTACGTGCATAGACAACAAATTTACATATTAGAATACATCTGCTATTGACTATAATTTAACTTGCAATTTATTTCCTCAAGCAATTTAGTATTTTCTGAAATTATGAATTTCCTTTGATTAAATTTGTTACATTGAAATACAAAATCTGAATAAATTTAAATGTAAAAAAAAACAACTTTTGTTTTGTTTCCAAGGAATAAATTAAAATTTCTATTATTCAGAACAGCAAATAGTTTGCAATAAATAAAATGAATGAGGAACATTTTGAGCATTTATGTGATCATGTTAATTATAATTACGTGGGAGTCCCTGTACGGATGTCAGTTTAACCCCTTGTTTTATCATTCTTGGAATGTCCTGAACTAGATCGATATGAAATTGCCACTTGATCATTATAGAAGAAATTATAGAACAGCTGTGCATCTTGAGGCACTGGCCCATCTACACACTACATTTATACCCTAAACATGCCTTGTGTTCGCCTCAATCGCGCCTCGCGATCGCCTCGCTCTTTGACCGAGACGTTCAAACATCTCTGAGCGCCCCACAATGAACTATGTACAAGAGTGTGCACTCAGACGAACAAATGAACAGTTTAAGAAAGCCTGAATTGCTTTGATCTCTGACTATCTGAAACTTATTCTTTAGCCTGAGGTGACTAAACTGGTAGGATAGAGGAATTGAAAGTGTTACGCTGGCAAAATGTATAACAATGGTATGAGATACAGTTTAAGGCTAACTCTTGTTCACTTATGGATGGTACTATTTCACAATTGCGATCGAGGGTGCATCCAGAGAGGTTATATCTCCTAACTATTCTTTAGTTCAGGATGAATAATCCACATTGAAATTAGAGTATTATGTTTGACCTTGACAGATCAATGTTTTGTCAACACGGTAAGCTCTGATTCACTTCAAAGTGCCTTGCATCTGAAACATCGAAAACCATCATGCAAATTTCATTGATGTAATCTCCAGGTTTTGATCGGCTTGTGAAGCTGTTAAGAGCAAGGTGAAATCTGGCATCTTTCAGCCATTAGCATGCAATTGAACCATGATCTATCAGACCATTGGCGCAGACATAGCTTCATTGCAAAGCATGCTGGTATTGATTCCCGATCACGTACATCGCATGTACACGTTAAATTTGGTTAGCAAAGTCTGGAGCATATCTTGTGCCATGCAAATTGACTTTTCTACAACTTTGGAATTATTGAGTTTGATTGTAAAATCAATGGACCATTGTGCCATCTATTTCAAATGTTTCTTTTAAATTCTAACCTCATAATTTTATAAAAACATTTCATACTGTATAATTAAAATTTTCGAACTTAAACATATTGATTATCTTAATTACATTTTTGCTCTTTTTTTTTTATGTAATAGGAAACATTCATTGTTAAATTCCCCTCAATATTAAATAAATCAATGAATGCCTCTGCTGCTATTTTTGTTATTACTAATGAAACTTAGACCACATCAATTTACCTGAATTATTTATAATATAAAGTGAATGCATGAGTGGGTTCATTGTCTGTGTGTAGACGAAATCAATATAGAGGTCTCAGAGAGAGGTACAGAACAAAATAGATCTGATATTATAATTATTCGGTAATGGCTGCCCAGAAACAAAGGTCACATTTGGCATATTGTGGCAAGAATTAATTAGTTTTCTATGATGTCGGCTGTCTTTATTGAATTGGAAAATATTGCATTCTGACAGTTTTCTTGTTTCTCAGAAATCCAATATATATATATATATATATATATTGACTATCGTGGCTGATGAACGCTGACAGCCAGTTTCTGTGCAGGTTATCACTGTGTGGCTTGCATTCTCTCGTTCTCTCGTGAAGTAGATCTTGTGTCAGATCGAACTGTCACAACACACTTTCAGGTGTTATCCGTATGAGCCAGAATATTTCCATTTTTTATTTGTACTGTTCTCGTCATTGTGGCAGTACATCGTCATGGTATTGTATCATCACAGAAATACATCACTGTCATACTATATAATTCAACATAGATGTAACTATTGTCTATTGTTTGTTTTGTATTTTGTCCAACAATACATGTACTTAAGAGTTCGCGAGTTCGCGATATAACCTTGCAACCATTCATGTATAGGTATCTAGTTTCACAAACAATTCTCCTGTGATTCAATATTGTTGTTCTTTGGGTACTTTCATAGTTCTGGACTAACACAAAGTGATGACAGCTTGGACACTGATACAGTATAAACTAAATCTCCTCCTCACACGTGTGAGTGCCAGTGTGTGGAGCATGGACCTGCTAAAATACTCTGATCTGCAGTTTTCACCTGATTACACACCCAGCGACTTCTTCTGTTGAAGATCGCGGAGTAAATGCAGATGCACTGCACTGTGTGCATTCGGGAGCATCGAGGCAGCATCGTGCAAATGAAACCAACGTGAAGTGATGGCCACAGCTCAACAGAAAATAGACAGTTCAGACGTTGCATGCTCCGCACAAATTAATCACAGGCCATTGATTGGTGGGAAAATATTGCTGCACTAAAATCTGCTTGGCCGAATATTGGATGGATCAAGGACAAATGTGATAATTGTTCACGAGTGTTGTAAGAAATATACACGCATTCTCCATAAATTCAGGTCCGCTGCATGTCATTTCATGAATAATTGAATTAGTGTTAATCTATAAAAACACAGTGAAAGGTGGTTAAGTAGTGTTGCAGCCTAGCAATCCCATTCTACGTTGCAGGTAAAGGGCGGTGGTTATGGGAACGTGGGGTGCTAGTTATTGATGCACGCAGTCCGTATTTGTCACAATGTCAAGGACTACCAAACAGACGGTCCATTTCCTCTCACCCATAATGTTAAATCAGTCTGAATACATGCATCTTTTATGTCGCTCACGGCCCTGACAAACTACCTTTGTTTTGCTCCATTCCATCTCCCAAATGACCTACAAATGGCTTCCTCGAGTATTTTTTATACGGATGACAATAATTCCGAATTTGCTTTCAGGTAAATTAAATGACAGAAATAATGATCAATGTTTTTTCTGAAATATCTGGCAGTTATGTAGCATGAACATACTATTCTCATATTTGTTTTTTTAATAAACACATGTACTTTATGGAATATTTGTGTTTATTATTTTAGTTTTAATTTTATTAAATGAAAGAAACCATATAACTTCTATAGAATTTTGTAAATCTAAAATATCTAACTGTTATGTTGCATGAAACTACATTAATATTAACAAATATTAATAATTCACAAGAAACTATTTTTTTATCTGAATTTTAGTTGTGATTTATTAACAAAATTTTGGATGAAATCAATATGATAGGTATTGTTCGTGGACGCCATCACATGATGTTTGAAATCTGAGGTGTAGACCAGTGATGCCACCATCGTTGAACGTAGAGGTTAACTCGGCACTACGGGGAATCCAATATTGAGATACGCGAGATATGGTTTAGATAGGTGAGAAGAGGCTTAGATAGGCCTGAGATAGACTGAGCCCATTGGAGAGATAATGTTGATTGATTTAGATGTAATTTTGATAACAGCTGATCTTCCTAGCTTGTAATGTTAGAGGGTTAAGAACGGGAGATTACAGGGAGGTAATGGGGGTTACATAGGTAAACATATCTATACTAGATATATTAATTATGGCAATATGTTGAAATAAACATTATATACAAGGTAATTAACCATGGACTGTATCATCAGTCTGCATGCTGGGCAGGTTCTTCATAACATTAGATTATATATCAGCGAGGATATTACAATGTATTATTGTAAGACTTTATATTTATAATAACAATTTATTGTTTAAATCTTGAGACTCGTATAGGTATTTTTTATTTCAATATTTCAATATTACAGAATTTATTGATTTTTATAGTTAAATATTAACATATTTGATAATTTTAGTTTGTAGTTTATGAATAATTTCAATTGCATTAGATTTAAATATTAATATAATAAAATCATACGAAATTTACCATTCGTTTTCAAAACAGGAAGTGTACACGTACAAAAAGAGAGGAATATCTTCTGATTAATGGAATCCAGAACAGCATGTACCAGAGGGAGTTGAGACTCACAGGGCACTTGAACAGGGAGTTGTATTATGGTATGATCCCCAGGGAGCTGAGCAGGTCCACATGGAGCTTAACTGAGATGTATTATTATTGTACTGTCCCCAGAGAGTTGAGCAGGCTCGCAGGGACGTTCAGCTATAATTGGTATCTGTGCTGAACAGAGATGCATAATAGATGATCGCCCAGGGCTAGATCTATAGGCTACGGGCTAGTAACCCCTTTATGAACAGCTGTGTCCACTCGCAATATTTCAGATATTTCCAGACTTTACCTAATTTTCTAAATGAATAAGGAGAAAGTACATTTCCTTGTCTGCTTCCTACACCCAATATAGCAGGAATCGTTTTTCTGAAGATATGGTTGTCATTGAAATTTAACAGTATGTTCAAAGAGCAGAAAGGAATTTTCTTTGCCTGAGATTGTGGTGGAAAGGAGGTAAGACTGGTATTAAGTGATTAGCCGTGCTGGTGGTTAGAGCGAGATGGGTAATTATAGGAACGGACAGCTTGGAGAGAGGGAAAGTTCTCCCAGAAGTGCCTCTAGAGACATTTACGTTTTTTAGCAGGGTAAAAAAAATAAAGTTTCCTATAGGTCCAGATAAATATGGGAGAGAAAAAAATGAGAGGAAAGTGTAGTGTTTCATTCTAAAATTAAAGGTTAATTACTATCAGATTGGGGGTAGTGATCCAGCCAGGCGACTCTGTAACTGAAGAACGGCTGTACCCAGTCAGGGAGGTCTGGTGGGGGCCCAGAAGTAGCAGGGGTCAGCTTCCTCTGAGGGTCAAATAGCCATTGGTCAGTGACATCTGCCACGGCCAGAGATAGGCTATCTAGAAGTACACCCAGATGAGGCTGTGTCATCGTTTGTGAAGCCATTTACAGGGAAGCCCCACAGTTGCATGTTCAGATGGCATTAGGTGGTCAGATGTATGTGCTTCTCTCCTGTAATTGACAAACACAATCAATAGCACAGTGTAGGAGACTGATGAATATTTCACCCTTTACCACATTCTGGTATCCTCGTTTAATGCTTGATTGATCGTCATTTCAAAATATTACCATATTTAGTCATTTTAGCTTCTCAAGTGTGATTGATCGATTTAAGAAAAATATAAACAAATTTCCATATGGAATTTAAATCTGTACAAAGTATATGATAGGATATTATATCATTATGAGGTAAGATTATATATAAATCCCCTATCTCACTAATGGACTTATTTTGCACAAAAGTTATGAGATCCTTGTCGGTTTTGGTGTGATTTTTCTGAGTGGCAGAGAATGAGAAGTGCTGTATGGTTACTTTGTGATTATGACAATGGCATGTCCAGTACATGTTGTAACGCCAATACAGTTCATGGCCATATTAAAGAGAAAGCTGTCTCGTTTCTCAGACCAAACCATCGTAAAATACAGACATTTATTCACTGCATGAGGGGCACACACAGTCTGGCAGGTTTACTTGACACAAGGAACCTATACAAGAGTTGTAGTGGTCAAAGCAGATCGCTGACTTTGTTGACAGACTGCTAGTATTGCCTTCTATTGGGAACAGCTCCCTATTATGACCGGTCAATGTTAAAAGAAACATTGTCCATGCTTTAAAGGAAGTGAAATTGTGTATAAAATAACAAAATGGAGCAGTTTTATGGTGATTCTCCCCCACCGACTGATCAAAGGGTTTATTCTCCTATAACAGGTTTACTGCTACACAATACCCACGCACACACGGCTTCTATTCGGACCCAATACCCACTACCGCAGCTTTTACTAGGACCCAATGCCCACTGCCACTGCTTCAACTGGGGACCCTTGTTTCGTGAAACGTAGGCCGTGTTTTTCTTTGTCGATTAGGAAAAAGGAAATTCTGTCTGGATTCTAATGATCTCTAGAGTGGCGTCTTTAACAAAGGCATTCTGAGAGTAACAGATCGACGTGCTTCCTTTGTTGTCATACGACCGGATAACAATTCTCAGAGATGTGAAAAGACTAATCCGGTATTTTGGAAAATTCAGAGATAAATCAATCATGTGTAGTTTGCTCGTGCACACGTTAAAAAATTGCATGGAAAATTGAGTGGTTCAAAAGGTTAAGCCTCTGTTTCGTATATTCAATCTTTGTCTTTAGCGACATTTAGCGAGGACATTTAACTGGGAGCATATGGCGTGACGCTATTATTATATTAACTTCACATAGTTTCCCTAAAATATGGCAGGATCGGATTCAGGATGACTGTCCTTGGTGACAGGAGTAGCATTGGGCACGACTTCAAAAGGTGTTAATTTCTAAGATGTTCATTCAGCACCGCATCCTTTTGACGCGAATATCCGTCAATTTTTGTGGAGGAGTTTCGTCTTAAGTATATACCTGTTCTGTGCAATATTTGTCTGGATTCCTGGAGTACTGTATTAAGCCTGAGTTTTGTGTCGGGAGATAATCATGACCTAGCAGTATTATTGATAGTCTAGACCTGAGCTGTGGACTATGATCTATGACTATATCATTATCATTGAAAATCCAAACGGAAAACTTGGAGGAGAATCAACACACAAAGCTGAGTCTCGACTTCTATCTGTTAATCTTCCTTACAACTCATATCACTGTCAAATTAGTGTTGTGTGTATAATCAGCCACATTGTATATTATTGACTAGCATAATGACCTTGAGAATACCTCTATTGTCAGACATCTTGAAATGATCAATTAAGAACACTTTTTTCCCATCACCATCATTTTTCACTGGCGTAGACTCGCCTTTCAAAAGTCAGCCATTATTGAATTTCCTGTCTTGTTTTTAGCCAGGCATTCATCCCACGGAAGTGCTCTTCCTACTCCATCCCGCCTACATTTACCGCAACCGAAGCCTCTCCATTTCCTCGTATGTCTGGTAATATTGTATCTCAACTAATCCTGCCATTTGAACTTTGTGTTCGTATAACACCCTTTTCAGTTTGCTTTATCAGGTTGCCATCCAAATCCTCAACCAACGCTTCCACTGGATTCTAGGAGGTGCCCCTTTTAACTCAGGATGCTATTTTCTTGACAACTAGTGATAAATGAGGTTATTCAATCCGTTTTGTGGTTTTTATCAATACTTGGGGGTTTAGATTCTTTGCAGTTAAATCCCAGAGAATCCTATGCTCAACAGAGAAAAGTTTTCGTCTTTTTGGTTTCCAAAGTATCCTATTTCTGTTGAGTTTATTGCAAATTTAAAATAACCGTCATTTCAATAAATTATATCATGAAAATTCAGATGCAAATAGTTTGTGCTCTTTTGTATAGTTTTTTAAACATGCTATAAATTTTGAATTTAATGGAGTAATATGTTTTGGTGTGTTCAAGAGAAATGAAATATCTATTGTCTGGAGCAGATAATATTGGCTTATTTGCTATTTGGCTCAAAACTGTAGATCTTTAATTCTGACAACATATTAGTTGCAAACTTCTCAGATTTACATCTTTAACATGGCGTAGTGTAGCGTATCTCGTAAACCCTGACATATTGCTATATTCACTTTGACAGAGTGGAACACCGAAATGTAAAGCAATTAAGATTGTGACCTGATCAGCTGCAGTAATACTGCTGGCTTTGAAAGGTGGCCCTCCATTTCACTGAGCTGATGAGACAAATTACTTTTAATTTCATAGGAAATGCCTCGTTTTGACTGGCAGGTTTTGATTGGCTATTTCCTCTGTCCCTCTGCGTAAATAGGTATCAGCTTTCAATGTGCCATATATTATACTATCATCTCTTGACACTAAACTAACACTGAGAAATACACTCAATACGGCAAAAAAATCTTGTAATAATTATATTAATTGTGTGTGAATACTACATGTAATATGATGCTGTAGCACCATGAGCGTAGTATCGAGTGTGATATTATCATTATTATTATTATTAATATTATTGCAAATACATATTAAATAGTATGAATTCACATAAACATGATGATCCATTAATGCATTGTGATGGCATATGCTGCCATATCTTTTGTGACGCTATATACTTTTTGTTAGCACAATATAGAATAATGGCCTTATAACTCATACATCAATATTCATCTATTGGATCACAAGAAATCTTCATAATTAACAGAGCAGAAAAACAGGCCCAGAGATTGGAAAGTTAATCATGATATTAACTATCGAGACCCATTAATGAATGAATAAATATGCAAATTTGTGCAATGAGACAAACAATTTCTCCTGAATTTGCATATTGTCCGAAAATGTGATTATTAATATTCAAAAGATGATATAATTTAGATTTTTAAGTGAACCAGTATTACAGATGTAGTATTCCGGTGGTTAACTAAACGAGTTTCAAGGTCAAAACATTTGCTGAGAGGTTGGGGATCTTGAAGTAAAGTGAGAGCGGGTTGTCAGGCAGGGGTTGTCGGGCGGGAGGTCCAAAATTGGAGCCCTTACTAGCTGGCAGTCTGGAGACTTTAGACAAAATGTAGGGAATCAATAATTTCAGGGTATGATGGTAGCCCCGGGCCACGGTCTTATTATGCAAAGACGATGTTCTACGACTGATGCCAGACTTCACACAATGGTAGCCAGGAAAAAGGACGTCACTGTCGTGTCGGAAATGCACAATGTGAGAACGAAGCAGATTGGAACTCATGGAGGGAGCTTGATAAATTGGCCTCGATTGTAATTTCATTAAACTATTTGGGATCACTTCTTATTTCAATCCTTCAATCAAAATTATATTTTTCAATTTGGATAATTTAAATTTCAAAAATATTTAGAAAATTTGAAGTTTACAAATTTTAAATGACTTTTTTTATTGTGTAAACACATTTTTGTTGACTTCTAAAAATATTGTTTTGGGATACTCGACAGATATACGTATATTAGAATTCACTACCTTTGCCGCTATTTTGACATCAATGCAATGTATACTATCACTTATGTACTTGAAAGTTTTAGTATTTCACAGATAGTTATTGAAACCTGACGACAGGAATTAATACGCTGATTTATGTCAACTAGTTGTAACTACTCCACGATGCCTTGTGGTCATCTAAGCTACACCTTCGATCAATAATAGATTGTTGTTCTTTGCGTGAGTGAGCCGACGTTTCTAAGCACCGTTTTGAAAATGGAAGTAGAACATTGTGGTGGACTACCTGTGAGTTTGGTCATCATCTCGTCATCTGATGGCGACCCAACTCGGTGTTAGGGTGACTCATCTATTAGTGTCCGTCATGCCATTAAGGTAGGGCAGTAATGATTAATACTATCACAGCCAGCTCCACACTGGCTCTCTGTATGCAAATTATCTACAATGCTTTCTGAATCCGTCGGCAGACAATACGGGGAAATGCGCTGGATGTTCGACGCGAGGTCGCTGGACCATGGAGAAGTGATCCCGAGCGATCCCGAGTGATCCCATGTGACAGTCACCCTTGCACAGTGCTGCCAACTGCAGTGTTTACTTTGCATCCAGAATTGATAATGCTGAACATGCTCGCGGTTCAAAAACGAAATTCTAGTGACCAATCATTCGGCAATGATTGCAAAACGGTCGGGTGAAGTCTTTGATGTCTAATAGGGATCCGCTATGAGCCGTGATCAATAACGAACTCCCTACTGTCATCATAAAAGTCCTTTTGTTTGAATAATGCACAGGGTCTGTGTTTTCAGAACTGTCACCAAAAAAACTAACTTTTTCTGCAATTAATAATTAATTAAGCTCACCAAATAATTTGTAAATTAAATTATTATTTTGCGGTTATATTGGTGGGATTGAGAAGCAGATGGTATAATTATATTCCAGTTACCAAATATTCCATTAATTATGTTTATCCATACCGTATATGAGAATATATTTAGTATTCATATTTCATTATATACATATATATATTGTGCTTTCAGTTTAAGCTACAAATAATCAACATGCGGACAGTTATACCTATAGAATATCGGAGTAAACACTTCTCATGACCGTAAGAAAAGTAAACATGTGATCATCAGACCTGAATTAATCAAATTCCTCTGCGTCTGCTCGTGTTGCTATGCACCAATCAGTGTGTTGGTTTGTTTACATGGCGCTGGATCAGTGTTAAGCTTATCATCATGGACCAGTAATACCTGCAGGTTGTTTGATTTACTCCACAAAGTAAAACAATATGAAGTGTTTGGATGTCAGACTTGTAATGCATCGCCAGTGGGTGATCACGTGAAGCTCCATTTATGAAGATTTCGTTCAACATAAAGTACTCTGTGTATATTTAACGTGAAGTATTGCAGTGAACGATAATTATTGTCATGGTTTGGTGAAATTCGTCTTTCGGTCATATAACCTAACAGTATTATGATTCGACATAGATGGATTCTGCTTCATTACATATTTATTTTGCAATACCAATAAATTTCAAATTAATAGCAAGTATGTTCGTGAAGACAAAAATGCACTTTTCTCGCAGAAGAGTGACTAATTGAAGATAAATAATTCTCTATCATGTGCAAGCAACTCGATGGCTGGCTATTTTATGAAAGTCCTCGTAGATTAAGAAATCTAGGATTGATGGCGACCAAGTGCATGTAATATCGTCTGTTTCTTACATTAAAGGCCGCATTAAATCAATTGATAAAAGAAAATAGATTCCAGATTATTTTTCAGATTGAGATGGAACCAATGAAAAGTGATATAAGAATGCACTGAACCTAATCCATAGCCAATCATTGGCAATGTGCAATTCTTCACGTCTTTTTAGACAGCAGATATCCAGCCTGACTCAAAATTCTGGGAAAATCTTCTATCAAATCTAATCAAATTTCAATCCACGTTTAAAATTTCAGAGTAATTCGTCTCCGCTTTGTTGAAGCATCAAGGATGAAAAAGAGTTTAGGTAATAATAGGGCAGTTTTTGAAGCGTTCTCACTCTGTATTTGCCCTTTGATCCAGTCAAGATGGAAGGATACCTTTTCAAAGTGATGAGTTTTTTAATGGCACACCCGTATCATACTCGGTGGGTCAATACAGGGGCCGCAGTGACCCCTGGTGTTGTCTACTGTTTGTCCACCCCACGCGATCTCTCAGGAAACTTGTCAAAGCACGCTCCTGACATCTAGCTCTGCTGGGAGGAAATTTATGCACGAGCACGACTGAGTACCAATCTTTCTAACCTTCCTGCAGAGAAGAGTGTTAATTTCTCTTAGCGCCCTTTCTGTCCACATTTTTTTGTTGGTCAGGTGAATCATGCGCATTTATTCCTGGGTCTCCCTGCTTCGGCATGGGGACGGCTGATTTAACCACCAACGGCCATGGTAATAGCTGGTGTTTATTTGGCCGTCTTGTATAATCTCATGCATGGCTGGAACTGGACTTGGGTGTTGATACAATTTCTCCTAATTAAAGCAAGTGGTGAATTAATCAAGTAATTACAAGGGAAATTTGTTTTCGTACATCCTTTGATGCTGACTGACTGATCTGAAGGATTTCAAAGATGCCACATAGTAATTTGGTCTTTGTAGCTTGATCATCCATGAAAGTACACAAGGATTGAATTGTGCCCAGAAATATCATTATGCATACAACAACAATTTGATTGATTACTAGGCTTTTTATAGGTCATAAATCTAGGACCGAATCTAGTACACAGGAAAATGATGACATTGTCAGCTGGTGCCATAATGGCGACAAAAGTCATCATGGTGACATTTTATGTTAGACAGTTCTGGAAGTGTTACAGTGTGTAAGGGCAATAGTTATATATAGTATCATATATACACACACACCAAAAAAAATAAAAAATTTGGAAAGACGTTTTTGCAATTAATTTTCTGGCGTTTGGGTAGTTGGGTAATTATTGTTCTTGATGGATTGATTGACATAAGCAGCCAGTTTGTCAGCAGTGTGAAAAACAAGAAATCGGCAGACTATTTGTGGATTATCAGTTTGTTTGGAATCAGCCACGGCTTGTTGGTTTTGTCATGTGCAATCCTGGTTTTCTAACCTGGCAAATAGAAATGGGTTCAATCTTTTCCGCGTAGACGGAATTACAGCACGGAAATCTCTTCTCTACAGACTACAGTCGGTCTGTGTTTGTTTGCTGTTGTCAGTATCAACAATTTCAGAGGAACTTTTCAGAGTTGAACACCAGAGTCAATGTAGAATCCATTGAAGGTCAGGTTACATGACTGAAGTGATCGGCATTCAGTCCAATCTCTCTGTACACCAGGAAATACAGTCTTCATAATTATAACACATCATGACGTCTAAAACTGTCTGAATTGTCCACGTTTGTTTCTACAAATCTGTTACACACAGGCAATATTTAGACTAACCCTCTACTACCAACAAGAATTGGACCCGTTTCTAGTGATGGTATTTTACAAAGGAAGCAATTTTCACAATTTTTATTGTCTGATTGAAGTTAAATGAAAACGTTGCGATTGTCTAATGTTTGTGATTCAAGGTTCAAGGTAGTTCGTGATTTCAAGGGATTTTGTTCCGTAGTTAAAATTGCTTATTAAGTGTTTCTCCATTTAATATTATTAGCTTGAACTTTCTCGTGTAGGTAAATTGGACCTAAATATAGCAGACTGATGTGAAAATCCAGATAGATCTGTTTTGGCACCTGCCAGCGGAAGCAAGCGGATTAGACGTTGTGAAGAAACACGGATTAGACGTTGTGAAGAAACACGTCATCCTGAATCCTGGAGTGGTCCTCGTGAATGTTGACACATCCAGCAGCCGTCACCTCTCTAATCCTCCAGTCTGTGTCTGCACTGCCCGACCTCACGAGCATTGCCCCCACACTCTTCCAGTAGCCACTGGTCAGTTCGTCCATCCATCATCTCTCAAACACCCTGTTGACCAACTGACTGCCCGACAGGGTTGGATTTGGGGCTGTCGCCTGCCTGTCAAATCTTAATCCATATTTGATAAATCTCAGTCATCTTGCTACTTCTTAGTTGCAAGGCCTAGTCCCAGCAGGATCAAGAACACCTCAACCTTCTTGTGTATTCTGATCCTTTTTTTTTCATATCGCTCTTGTAGGTTTATCCCTTACATGCTGGGGGCTCTATCAGGAACGTAGTTGCTGATGTTCCATCTCTTGACAGCCCAGCTATAACCACCACCAGGACAAGCTCTATCTCTTTCAGCAATCTGATAGGTAGC
Source organism: Lepetodrilus schrolli (assembly GCA_032361225.1). NCBI lineage: Eukaryota > Metazoa > Mollusca > Gastropoda > Lepetellida > Lepetodrilidae > Lepetodrilus > Lepetodrilus schrolli. The sequence continues at coordinate 1,904 of JAUTBT010001003.1, read as the reverse complement.
CACTAAAATGTCAAGTAACTTTCCGAACTAGGCATTGTCTTCTGAAGGATTAAGTTAGAAAGGTCACTTGCCTCAGGTATATTCTTTCTGCAAATCATGACGGTAGCACCTCACATAAATATTTGAACAAAGCACAAAGCGAAATGTAATTTGATAAGATTTGGTAGTTTATTATGCTATTTAGTGGGGAAGACACCATTGGTGTAGCGGTAGTAAATCTGAACACCTGGAATGAAGTCTCCTGGTGTCATCAACTGTGGCTGGTCCACCTGCACAAAGTCCTTGTTACTTGATAGTCCTTGTTAGTGCCAGAGTTCCAAAACATACATGGCTCTTCTGTGGAATCTTGCATAGTGCCTCCATTCTGACCATCTCATTATGAAGACTTTGTGCAGGTGGTCTGTGGCCCATGTTTTCGTTTCCTGTCTGTCCATCTTCTCCATGCCCGCATGTCTTTTCCTTCATGCCCACATCCTTTCTCCATGCCCACACCTCATCCATGCCCACACTTATCTTTCCATATTTTCCCCCTGCCTAAATCTCTTCTCTATGGCCTGCCCACATATTTCCCTCCTTGCCCACAACTTTCTTCCTTGCCCACATATCTTCAAGGACATTCCACATCCATTATGCACTCAGACACTTTTCTCTTAAAGAAGAATATTATACCTTTAGTTCCATATCTATAACTGTATTTATAGCAACACAGATACTACCCTTCCCCTACACCCACGCCTGTGCCCAACTCAATCCTCCATCGGTCCTCATCCTCACCCCCAAGGAGTGTGAAATCACCCCCAGGCCTCCCGCCTCCCAGCCCCATGCTGGTCTGTGTGTATATACACATTCCCCTGCCATAGATCCCCCTACACTAGCACAGTGAACTTCGCCGTGATCTTCACAAGTCCCAGGCAGACTGGATGCTTTGCACCATGACGATTCCTGAAAATATAGTTAGTTCCAAGAGGGCTAATTTCCTCTCAGTTTGAATTGAATGGCCTGGGTGTTTGTATGATGTGATATAAGTATGCATGACATGGAGTCTCAGACCCTAGCGTAAACTGAACCTCATTGAGGCTCCGTAGGGTATCCTCTTACAATAACTTACGCAAATTTGGTTTTATTAACTCATTTGAGATTTCAATAACATCTTACTTCAATATGAAATGATTTGAGTTGCAGATCTTAATTTATTTGTATATTTTATCTATAAGAGTTCCATTTAGCGCTTTACAAATATCCATATTATTATTATTATTATTGGCTATGATCTCAAGAGTTCCATGTGACCCCCCCTCCCCCTCCTATAGAGCCCCACAATGGTTGTATTGGTATATTTATCTAGGATTGGCCTTGTTTGTGCAGTTGAGCCCCTTTAATCCTAATGAGATGCTAGTTTCCTATGGGACCTGGGTCCGAGAAGATCCCCTCATCCCTTCTGTACTCATTCCACACTAAAACTGGGCTATGTGACTTTCACACTCCCCCATCATGGTTGCCCATCTCTACATGCCACACAGTCAGAAAAACTTCATTGTGTTTATTATTTTGCACTTTGCAGAAGACTTTAGTTGATTGATTTTAAATTTGATGTATATTTCATGTTTCAAAGAGGCACTTGAGATAGTCTTGCCTTTACCCCTCATGATCCACCCATCCACACACCCACCCCAGTATGCCACCCTTTACCCCTCATGATCCACCCATCCACACATCCACCCCAGTACACCACCATGTTTCAAAGAGGCACTTGAGATAGTCTTGCCTTTACCCCTCATGATCCACCCATCCACACACCCACCCCAGTACGCCACCCTTTACCCCTCGTGATCCACCCATCCACACATCCACCCCAGTACACCACCATGTTTCAAAGAGGCACTTGAGATAGTCTTGCCTTTACC
>JAUTBT010001002.1:0-10909 GCA_032361225.1 Lepetodrilus schrolli | reverse complement strand
GCAAACATTGATGCCGGGCCCCCGGGGCGGGATTTGAACCTGGAACCTTTGGCTCCGAAGTCCAACTGTTCTACCACAGGTATACTCCTACTGGGAGGCTCGACTTGTACTCACAACATACTTGTTCTGGTAGATAAGTATTACATCTATATGTGTACCCCTTTTCTGCACTTTCTGAAGATTTCATAATAAATAATAATAATGTGAACATTTATATTGTGCCAAATCCAAGCTCAAAAGCATGCTCATCGTGCTACATTATTACCCCGGTAAATGGATCTGTGTGCCTCAATTCCTTCTCAACTCCCTGGGAAGTATGCAACCCAAGTATATGTAGTCTGTTGACTGACTTTGTGCACCGTGTAGGAGAATGTCACCATTAATTTGTTTTGTTGACTCCAAGAATAAATCAGTAATAGACCTGTACCCAATCCATATGTCGTTGAAATGAAAATGACATCAGAATATAGGCACCACATTTCATTTATCAAAATGTACAAGATACATGGTAACAACACAAATTAACACAATATACAGATACAATTCAATAGTGCAATATATCTACTCCAACTTGAGCTATATCATGTATTTTACATGTTGTTGAACATATATGATAAAACATGTTTTGCCTTCCTTCAATATCAATAACACACACACACACACACACACACACGCGCGCACGTACACACACACACACACACACAGTCACCACATACACACTCACCACACACACATCCACACTAACCACACACACATCCACTCACCACACACACACACACACACACACACTTCAGAAGAAGGCATCACACTGATTCATATTTTCAATATTTAAGTCACTGGCAATATTTTAGAAATATTTTTTTTTACAAGTGGTGACTTGCACCATGCTATTTCGGTCTGAAGTCATCAGGTAAATTTTATATATAATTATAATCACAAATGTAAATGGGACTTCAAATAAACACTAATCTTCTTGGTATTGTTTCACAAAGCTCGCTTATCCACTGTGAGACCATGGCACTCTCATAAGTGCCCGATCAGCATGTATCACTACGAGGGCACTATGATCTCCAAGTAGGTAAGAGGGCTTCGTGAAACGAAGCCCTGGACAGCATATGACATCGTGTCTCAAGTACAAGTTTCAGGACTCAAAGTGAAACACGTGTTTCAGGCATTGGTTTCCATCTTCAGTTGACTCACTTGTTTCGTCAGTTCAGAAATTTCATCTCCTCTGCAAAAACAAATCAAATGACTGAGTTCTGTCAGGATATAATAAGCAAAGAAATTAACAAACACAGGCAATACTTGTACATGGCTGATGATGACAGGATGAAAAGGAACTGCTTATTGTATACTATAGAGTAGCTGGCACATAAAATGATGGTAACCAAGTCCAAACGATGGGAAAGTAACAGGCCCAGATTTGTTGAAATTTTTTTTCTTTCCTGAGATGAAGTTTTCAATTAACAACTGGAGCTTTTATCAAGAAATTCAAAGAGAAAACAAATAGACACAAGTCCTTTTGGTGATTTAAGCTTGTTTTGAGAAATCTGGCATAGGATAATACCTCTACTTTAATGTTTATAGTGATGATTTTATGAACACTTCATTTCAGAGCTAACTTTTACACTTTAGATAAGTGAAATAAAATTGTTTCTGCAAAGTCTGCCAGATGGTTGCTGAAAAAACCTTTGTGTAAATAGTTAATGATGACCAGATGTCACTAGATTGCTGTCCAAGTTGCTATGAGGCACCCTATAAGTGACGAGGGTGACGAAGCCAAGGGGACACAACTCACTGTTGCTTCAGGATATCGCGGAGATGTGGTATCTGAGACTTCTGTATCGTGGCATTTCTGGCCATCTGATTGTTGCCCTCCATTTGTCGGTCCTGAAAATCCTTCTTCATCTTTACCTGCAGAATACAAGCAGACATGTCCTATACAAGTTTAAACCATGTCCTTCTACAAGCAGACACCTACAAGCAGACACGTCCTATACAAGTTTAAACCATGTCCGTCTACAAGCAGACACGTCCTATACAAGTTTAAACCATGTCCGTCTTCATTGATATAGAGTAATGTCCTGAGACTTTGGTCATGCCCGAACTTCGGTCACTTGCGTTAACTAGCGGTTAACGGATTAATATACATGCCTACTGTTCCTGTGATTTTATCATCCCATGATGTTAACATGACTTTTAACCTATTGAAATAGCATACTTTGTGTCAAAACCAATGACAATTTTTATTATAAAAATGGTTTTGCTTCAATAGCCTATCGTTATTTGGACACATATCTTACACAAACAATAAATAGGACCACAGCCGAAAAGCGACCAAAGTCCCGGGACCATTTACCCAAACATAGAAGAAAAATATACTTTATTTTCTTTTATATTTGTCTAAAATATTCATTATATTATAGACCACACTATTCTGGCATCCAGTAATCACCTGCTGCAGTTTCTTAGCAAACCCATCCAGACTGCCCTTCATGGTCTTCAAGTCTTGCAGCATTCGCTTCTCCGCGTCCGACAGCATGGGTATTCTGGACTGGATCTGCCTCATGATGGTCTCTAACCTGAGGTCAACAAGGAGGTCAATAAAAAAAAAGCCCAAAATGTCGAATAAAATAACAAAGAGGTCACGATGAGACAAGACAATTTAACTGAGTCCTATACATATGCTGGATGCAATAAAAATCTCTGTTCTCTTAGCATAGAATTCTCACTGATAGCTACCAGAGTGCAATGCTCTCTTTGTAGACCCGAGAACATTCATGAAGCAAACACGCAGATTTAAGCTACAAACGTTAGAACAATGGTGTCTGGTCAGAAAGCTGTGACCATGTGCACAAGGGGGCAATAGTATACGGATCAGAAATGAAGTGTTGTGACCGACTGACCGTCTGAGAAGAGATTCCTGGTTTTCTTTGGCTGTCTCCAGTTTGTTGGAGATCCCTTCTGCCGTGTTACAGATGATGTTCCGAGACTGACTTAGATGCTCAATGTCGTGCTGCTGCTGACGTTTCTGTTCACGCAATATTCGGACTCTGGAAACAGATTTTCAAAACACTGGCGTTACTGTGGTTTCAATCAAACAAGGATTACATATTATTGTCTTTACCATGTTTACAATGAATGGAAAGTGAGGCCAAATTATTTTCCTCACCATTATTAATTTATTTATGCTCTCTTTGAAAAAAATTATTTACCTTTTTTTTTTACAATTTTGGTTTTACAAGAGAGCATAAACAAATAATGTAACATTTATTATCAACAGAAATTAGAAAATTCATGTACAGCCAATGAGGAATGCTCTCATTGATCAGCATTTCAAGCTTACAGAGGTGAACAGGATTTAACTCAGTATGGGTTTGAGACTAACAATATCTGCTCATTTAGACTCAAAAGTTGGGAGTCGGTGTTTATACAAAAACCTCAAAATGACCTGGTTAGAAAGACCAGCAGCTTTGAATGCTTGTGGTCCTTCACTAAAACTCCCATAATAAGGTTATTAAGCTGGTCGGAAACGATCCCGGCCCAACGGACACTGATAACATGGATAGTGTTTAATGTTAGGGTCACAAGACAGGTGATATTTCTGAAGGTACCCACTCACCGTGTCTTTATCTCCTGTCGGGCTAGTTCTTGTTTCTGGATGTACTCTTCACGGAACACCTGGGTTGCCCGCGTCAACAACTGGTAGCACTCCTGTTGGGACAAATCTGATTTTGCACCAGATCTGAAAATTGTACACAACATTGATGTCAAGAAGAGATAGAAGACACGGAAAGGGCACTGGGTAGCAAGTTGCACTACAAATACAAATGTACATTGTTTTGAGTATGATTTCCTGCTCAACTCACAACGTTTTGTTCACAAATCGCCATATATAATTTGAGCTTGTGCATGAAATTGTATACAAAAGGTCTGGTAATCTTGGGGCGAGTTTATCATTGTGCAATGGCTGTGTACAAAGAGCTATGTATTCTTGATTCAACTGTATCAACCATGACTCTTGTGGATTAATGTAGCAAAGCTGTGGAGGTCTCTCATACCACCATACACACAGAGTGTTGCTAAAATACTGTGGATAACATGACTCCATTCGACTCAAAGAACAGTAAAGTGGATTTCTTATTTGTCAGAGGTGTTTGAAGAGCTATGATTCAGTTAATTCACGAAGCATTTCACTGTACGTGAACGATCGACAAATTAATAAAATGGTATTAATAGATGATGTGGGGTATGACAATGTAACTCACTTGAGGACAGGATGTGAAGAATTTCTAAGGAGGACTTTAGCAATGTGTTGATCAAATGGCTCTCGACTCAGCTGACGCAGAGGGGAGGTAACTGCTGGGCCAGGGGAATCGGACAATAGGAACAGTGGCTCAGTGTCACGATTGCTTCTTGTGCTGAAACATAGGAGCAGGAAACATAGACATAGGCGCAGTGAAATCATAGATATTGTTCTCTGCAACATTTCTTAGACTACAGTGAGATCACGAAAACATCTGTAGTATTAGTGCTCAAGGAATATCAGATACTTTCAGGAAGATCTCACCTCAATGGCAATGCCATGAACTCTATTTCACTGGTCAAGGTCAGGAGGGTTGGGGTCAAGGCCGGGTTGGTGACGATATCCAGACCAAGGATAGGAGCCGGTGAACTGGTAGGCAAACAAAACTTACATACATGACACGATATTGGTAAAGCCAAAGGATACAATCATAGTATGATGATTATCTCAATTAAAATCATGTTGCAAAAATTAACGCCTTGGAAATAAATTTCTAAAACTATAGTGCATGCCTAATCCATCTGAAGAGAGTGAGTGAGTTATTCTTTTACATTGCAGCAGGACTCTCACTAATAGGCAACAAGCATCTGAACAGAACTCTCGAGAAGAATTGTTCCTGACCTGGACGACATCGGCTTCGTGCAGACAATGTGTTCCACCAAGCATTCTGCACTGTGATGAAGTTTGTTCTCTTCTGTGTCATCTGAGAATACATAGACACAGCATCTGTTATCATTGGTTCAACTAATACATAGACACAGCATCTGTTATCATTGGTTCAACTAAGAATACATAGACACAGCATCTGTTATCATTGGTTCAACTACGAATACATGGACGCAGCATCTGTTATCATTGGTTCAACTACGAATACATAGACGCAGCATCTGTTATCATTGGTTCAACTAAGAATACATAGACGCAGCATCTGTTATCATTGGTTCAACTAAGAATACATAGACGCAGCATCTGTTATAATTGGTTCAACTACGAATACATAGACACAGCATCTGTCATCATTGGTTAAACTAAGCCAGTGCTCATGTTGGTGTTGGGTGGATGTTCTTAGAACTTCATCAGTAATGGATAACAATTATTATCCTTGTTAATATATTTTTTTTTGTATTGCAGTTTAGAGTCGCTTTCAAGATTCTTTCATTTATATCATGACATGTCAGTTTAGGGCAGGAGGAAACCCGCAACAACCATAGTGCTGGACGTTGCAGTAAACCTGCGAGCACCAGCTGGTACTGACAGACCCTGCGAGTACTGACAGACAAAGGATGATATCTGCATTGCCATGGTACAGACAGTGCATCATATCAATATCGCGTCAGAAAGGTAAATTTTGTGAACATTGATGCCAGGTCTCCCGGGACGGGATTTGAACTTGGAATATTTGGCTCCGAAGTCCAAACGTTCTACCACTGTGCTACCCCCCACCCCCCACTCCACCCCCCTTGCTACTAGGTTGTGTTCTCTTGAGTAACATGTAGCCAGCCATACAAGGTAGCCAGTCATAACAGACATATCCAGTCAAACATATTACATCGATATTAACCATAACCAATTGAGTTCATGTTTAACCATATTTAGTGTGAAAAACGTATAAAATATTAAATCAATAGACCTATATATGTACACCAATTCTGCATTGTTCCATTGAAGCTTACTTGTAGAATAACGTTATAAATGCAAAATAGCTACATTATTTGTTGTATTTTTAATAATTGAAAATGGCAGCCATATTCTGATGTCATAAATTACATCACATTTGATTAAGTTTATGTGATTGAATTTCCATATTTATCTCAAAATTCATAAAAGTAAAATTGAATCTTGGTAATTAAAAAAAATAAGGGCCTGGCACCAAGCCAAAAGCTGAAGCTGTCAACCCCTAGTTAGTTTCCTTTAACAAAAGTGACACGGCCAAAACATATAAATTATTATAAATAAAAAATACAAAAAAGTAATAATAAATGTTGGACAATTTCAAATACCGTAATTACCCTCATAATTTGAACCTTCTAATAGTTTGAATCGCCCAAAATATTTTTTTCCTACCCTAATAATATGAACAGGACCACATTTTTTTTAATTGTAATTTTCTAATTATTCAAACACAATCATTCTTTTCAAAACAACTTTAAAATATTTATTTATTTTTCAAATCTTTCATTTGTTTACCATTTATTTCATTTACAACCATAGTTTGTACTTTAATTTGTTTTTCCCTAATTATATGAACACAGATCACTTAACATTTTCGTATTTTTCTAATAATTCGAACAGCTACAAATTTAATTATTTTTCTCCTGTTCGATTTATTAGGGTAATTACGGTAGTACACACTTCAAATTATCAAATACTACATGTACTTCAAAATTATCAAATCATTAATACAAAATAATTGTATTGAATTATCCTATCTATCTTGAATGAGTAAATATCAATCCTTTCCAATACTCTATGTGAACACCCTCTACTAAAAGTTGTAAAACAAGAACTACTGCAGTGATCTGATGTGGGGTTAAGTTATGTGACATCCAAACTAAAGTCAAATCATGCAATTCGTCAGAGCAACCACTAAATCCAGTGCTTATTAATTGTAAACTTTGCTTAACCTAGGAATTAAGTACCTATTAGATCAGTATGTTAATGCTACGCCAAAATTATGAGGTGACGACGACATGATGAAATTACAAAATTAACCCTCTCCATGCTGCCCTAAAGAGCACTGTCTGTGCTAAATCCAGCAAAGTAAAGATTAAGTGGAACAAAATAACAAACTAAGACATGGAAGAAGTATTGCACGTGGGGAAGGCTGTGGTGAGTGACAGTTTAAATAGAAAACGGTGGGGGAACAGCCTAATGAAGCAGTGATGACGGCCAGCATGACACCTCAATCTTGTACTGTTGCCGGCCTCGGGCTGCCTGTCACCCTGGCTTGTCACTCTCTCATACGCATAATGTTTCATTGCTATTTAATTGTTTATCATACACTTTCTCCCAGGATTAACTTTCCGACGTTGAAAACAAACTTATTCAGATTTACTGCTAACCAAGACAAAACACATTACGTAATAGGTCAAACTTTTTATTTTTTTATTATTGGGGTTTAGAGCCGATTTCAAGATTATTTCACTTATAATCATGACTTGTCAGTTTAGGGCAGGAGGAAATCTGTAGCACTGAATGTTGCAGTAAACTTGCATCTTAACATTGAACAAAAAGGAAATAGTTTATTTAATATTTTAAATAATAATACTAATTAAAATTTAAAATAAAATTAAATCTAATTATAACCTGTGTTTACATGTGGATATAGTATCAGGGATGGAACTTAACTTTAAAACGTAGAATAATGATATAAATAGAAAACACATGAAATTTCTACTAGCCCATAGGATACCATTAACATCAGGAGAAAAGAATCGGGCCGTCGGGCGAGGATATGACTATGGCTAAATTAGAATAACAAGAGAAGTGAGTAGGAGTAGAACACCCCACCATTTCCTAAATGACATGGATATTCAAAACATGGACTTTTGACAATTTAGAGGCGATTTGAAGGTGATTTTGCTCTTATTACGGCTTTTCAGTTTATGACATGGGGAAATCTGCGACACCCCTAGCACTGAGTGTTGTGATAAATCTGTGACTATCTGTTTGTACTGCCCAACCGATAATTACAACTCCACTGTGACAGTACAGACAGTGCGTCCTATCTTCATCAAGTTGTAAATGTAACTTCCGTGAACATTGATACCGGGTCCCTGGGGCGGGATTGAACTTCAAAACAAGGAAGAGACACGAACATGGCTTGAGGGGATGATGACTGTATTAACTCCTGCATAATACTCCACCACTTTCACCACACGACTCCTGTGTGTAATGGCGGAACAGTGAACATTGATCACGAGGTCATGGAATCAATGCATTTTACATCAGAGGCGAGATCTATTTCCCAGAGTTGTAACAGGACCCGGACTTGTGGTCTATTCACTGGACCTGGACCCAATTCCTGGCAATACGATTAGTTCACGAGACCCAAAACATGAATAAAATATTTTCCTAACCCTAACCATGCCGGAATTGGGTCCTGGTCTGGGGGAATAGACCCCTCCTTCACCAGGCCCCGAGATTACGAAACACTTTGAGTACATACTCATTTTGTTTACAAATCCCCACATACAGTCAACCCTCGATGTACCGCTACTTTAGGGGGTCCACGAAGTACCCCCCCGCGTTATTGCATTGAGCGTTATATGGAGAGATCATAAAAAGGGCAAGAGTTACAGTCGTTCATATCATAGCGCATGTCTGTGGAGATCGCTGTCATAACAGCCACGTCTCGCAGCCAACAGTCACGCTTAGTTGACTAGACATGCTTGAGTATTAATATATCATAATTGTACAATTTTGAGCATGAAATCTCACTTGTAACCTCTGGACCAGATGCTCAAACATTCTTCTAAAAGGTAACTTGAACGTGCTGTGTGAGGATATACAGGAAACGTACCGGTCAGGAATCTGCTGATGGTTGAAATCCATGGGATGGACACGCTATGGACGCCAGCGCCATGACAGCAGTGATACCGAGATTTTACACACGGATCTGAAATAGATTCACTTTTCAGTTAAAATTCCTCATTAAGAACTATATTCATGGGTTTTCACAAATTCAACAATCTACCACTGCCACAGTAATAAAAATAAACCAGGAAAAGCCGATTTATTGATAAAATATAATTTTGAAGAAAATTGAATCGCTGTTTCATATATGGTGTAACATCATCATTTCATTGTTTTCTACAAATGATAGATTCTATTTGAGTCCCATTAAAAGATGACAAGTCAAATAGCAATTAGAAATACACACAAAACTAAATGCTATTTAATGTTTAGTTAAAATAATATACTGCAGAATTGGATTTAAATTCCTGACAATACATATCAATACAACATTCTGATACGTATAGGTAAAATATTCACACATACATAGTGTTTTCCAGTAAATACAATTTCACTATGGCGAGAACATACTTCAAATTTCAATTACACACCTCCTCGGAATAATTAATAATGACCGGCGGTGTTAAAGTACACGACATCTTTAAGGACAAATAAATCTTTCAAATGATGGTAATTAAACCTCATGATGACAGAATGATACATTGTAATATTCCGATACCATGTGATGCTGGTAGTTTCTTGTGTCACGTTGTTGTACTAGCTGACATACTACGTCAGGAAAGCCCGACTTCACATCCATCCTGATTCAATTCAGACCCAACTGTCATCCCCCAGTCACTAGGCTTCATAAACACGGCTAATTTATTGCACAATACCACAAATACATGCAGGCAAACACAACCCGAGGCAAGCCAATGAAAGGAACTCCTCTTGGCTGAAGACCGATTTGCTGTGCTTTCTTTTTTAGAAAGGTCGAAGGTCAGATCAGGAATCTCCGGCTGACAACGTCACTACGTCAATCCTGACACGCGGGGATTTATACGACATAAAGTCTGAGGCTGATGAACAATCGGTTGACAATAATAAGATATAAAGGCATCAACACAGACATTTTGCATAGAGAATAATTGTTCAGAGACAACATTATTCCACTTGAGTCTCCTGTGTTAATCTAAGAATTAAATGACATGATAAGAACACTGATATAATTCATCTGATTATTCGGTGACACTTACACACTAATAAAATGGGGTCATACATCCATACCTGTATAGAAATTGATAGATAATTCCAAGGACCAATAGTGAAAGAACAAAACTATAATTTTTATTACAACAAATTTAATTTAATTTACATTAATGTTCACATAAATAAATATAAATAATCAACTGATATAGACTAGTTGTGTTTGTAAAGTAGTTGGCAGTGGCCATCACATTGCTGTTTTGTTTGAAAAAGTTGAAGGTCAAAAGTTGAAGGTCAGAAGAAGAATTTCAGAGTGACTGTAATTTCTGACTTTGTGCATCAAATATTCCAAGCTCGCTTCATGTGCAAAATAATTTTCAATGGAAGACAGTGTGATTCCCCTGAGAGTTGTGTAGACAATGGAATATCCTACATAGACCTGAGTGACCTGAAAGTGACCTTGACCCAACAGTGACCTCGACATGTTCCTTGAAAGTGACCTAGACATCTTGGTGACCTAGACACTATAAGACTTTGGAGATGAAAGAAAATTAACTATCACCAATAGACTAGGGGATTGTTGCACAGAACAGCTGTAGCTACATTAAGTCCATTGCTAAAAACACTTGTATCGGTTACAACACTTGAGAATATGGTTAGCTAACACTATTGTTGCAATTCATGCAACCAGACTTACATGTGTAGCGTGTTCCAAAAATTGGACTTATAATCAAGTGTAGCTACACATGTTCTGTGCAATGGGAAAATTTGAAGATGAATAATATACATTATTTATCAAGGCATGTTTTATTTTAATTTTTTATTTTAATTTGGGTTTAGAGCCGCTTTCAAGATTCTTTCACTCATATCACGACTTGTCAGTTTAGGGCAGGAGGAAACCTGCAACATCAGTAGCGCTGAATGTTGCAGTAAACCTGCGAG
>JAUTBT010001001.1:7500-10909 GCA_032361225.1 Lepetodrilus schrolli | reverse complement strand
ACATTCAGCGCTACGGATGTTGCGGGTTTTCTCCTGCCCTAAACTGACAAGTCGTGATATAAGTGAAAGAATCTTGATTTTTAAACCCCAATACAATAAAAATAAAAAATAAAAAAATCTAAAATCTATAGTATACCCTTGTTGATACGATCCTTTTGTGAAACACGGGTGTGATTTTGGTTGTGTTATGTTGTGGCCTGTGTTATGATCGCTTCATGATCTGATCAGCATTCCTCTCTGCTGCAGGCCTCCTGTTGGAGTGGGTGTTGTCAACGCGGAGAGTGACCTGTCTCAAGATGGTATGTTTGCCTAGATCTGTCCATTCCATCTACCACATCCACCAATGCCAGTAACGTCAAAGCAGCTCTGTACAAGTTCACAGATCAATATGAGTACACAAGAAGATATGAGTACACTGAGCGATATTAGTACACACATTTATATGAGTACACAGATCGATATGATCGATAATAGAAACACCTTGTCAAGTAAAGGCTTTGTCCTCGGTGTCACTATACTATATTCAACAAAATTAATTAATAGTACGAATTAAATATAGTACTGTCACAGTGCAGTTGTCATCCTAGGTTCATCAATACTGTTGGTCAATGCTCTTAGTAACATTATGCTACTGTTATTGCAGGCTGCCTCCTGCCAAAATCTGGTAATCTTAAAAACTGCTCTGAAATACAATTCAAACACATGCACGCGCACAAACAGACACACAACCACACACACACACACACACACACACACACACACACACACACACACACACACACACACACACAGAGAGACACGCACACACTCAATTTAAGTTAAGTAGAAAATATTTTACAGAAATGTTGTATTATTATTTTCTCTCTCCAGGCATGAGCTCCAAGAGTTCAATGGAGATGGGCAATGGGGCGTCCACCAGCGCTGACCTCTCCCCCATCAGTCAGACATCACCCATCTCCATGAGCCCGCTGTCGCCCGGCGCTAGTCCGCAGAGCTCGGGAGTCAACAGCCCCATCGTCGGCTACAAGGACGCGCTGGCCATGGTCAAGATCCACAGTCGCCGCTTCAGAGAGTGAGTACATCTGTAGAGATAGGGGAGGGTTGGGGTAGGAGCGGTGTTAAGGTGGAAGAGCGTCGGATGTAGGAGTTGAAGGTTCGTAGAAGTCTCCCCATGTCATCCTTGGTTGGTCAGTACCAGCCAGTGCTCACAGGTTCACTGCAACACAGCACTATAGGTGTGCAATTATCTCAGACTGTTAACTGACAAGAGTTATGAGCACAATAATCTTAATAGTAACCCTAGGCAACAAAAGAAAACAAAACATATGAAAATGGAGGAAGTAATGCTAAATTTATCCTGCAGTTCTTCCTTACACAGCTTGCCTGAGATTTAACCATTCAATACAATATTGATAATGACTGTCTGACTCTATTTGTTTATCTATATATTAAAATGAATTTTTAGGAAAAGCAATTATGAATTTATCTCATCTTGAAATGATAAGATATTGCAGAATTTCTGCGTTGACATGAGATGTCAAAAGCTATATGGTAGTTATCAGATACCCAATGCTCCACGCGTCTTTGAGCAGCTAGCCTACAGCTGAATACCTGCACTTTATGAATGTATTTTTGATTGATTGATGTATCTGAAATTATGAATACATGAGTCGGTTCTTGTGCTGTGTTTATGTCTAAGAGTGTTTTTCATTAAGAGTTATATCCCATGCACGCTGCCACCATGTTCCTTTGAGCTGTGCTAAGTGTTCGAAGTACTCCAAACAGACAATTTTGTCAATGGAACGTCTCGCACACTGTGCGTTCTGTACTCGCACACTTCCCAGTCTGTACTCGCTAGCGGGGTAGTGCAGACCACACAGGAAAAGTACAGTAACGTCGCCACATCTAAGGCAACTCCTTTCCGCCATCTTGCTTGTGCGAGACGTTCCTTTCACTCAGTACACCGTATTGGAGTGACGTCACCCGTCTGTCTGAGAGCACTTCGCACACCTGAAAGGAACGGGGCCAATGTTACACTGCTGTCTGCAGGTACTGCAACCAGGTGTTGGACCAGGACATCGACACGTGCTGCACAGAGTTCCTCCAGGACCTGGTCCGCTTCCAGGACCGCATGTTCCACAAGGACCCCGTCAAGGTAGGCCGCCTACCGCTCAACTGTATCCCTCTACTGTACCTTACTGTACCCTCTCTACTGTACCCCTCTACCATATTACATGCCCCCAAAAAACCCAACCCAATACTAATACGTTTTGATGGTGACAATGCACATAAGCCATGGGTTAATTAATTCGTCCTAAAGTCATCTACGACCCAAACTATGTTATTGTTATCCCAATTTTAACGTTTTGATTTAACCCTGCTGAATTAGGCATGAATACTGCTCTTTAGGGCATCTCTGGTTGCCTCCAGCAGGAAGAGGGTTAAAGTAATGCCGTTAATATGGGAAATTTTTGGTATTGGAGTATCGTCACCTTGTGTGCTAAATACATTTAATTCAATATGTTGCCAGTGTCGACTATCAGTCCTACTGACACTGTACTGTACCTATGTACAATTTCGAATACACACTTATCTCAACGAGACTGGTTTTCAGGCGAAGGCTAAGCGCCGGCTTGTTCTAGGTCTCCGGGAAGTGACGAAGCACCTCAAGCTGAAGAAGATCAAGTGTGTCATCATCTCGCCGAACCTGGAGAAAATACAGTCCAAAGGTTCCTATACATCGCTTGTCATTATGCTTGTATGCACGTGATATACTGGGGACGTGATATTGATAGGATGCGATGTCTGTAGAGTGGCAATGCAGTTATCATCCTTGGTCTTGTCAGTACCAGCCGGTGCTCGCAGGTTTACTGCAAGATTCTGCGCTACGGATGTTGCGGGTTTCCTCCTGCCCTAAACTGACAAGTCATGATATTAGTGAAAGAATCTTGAAAGCAACTTTAAACCCCTATTAAAAATAATAAATAAAAAATTCTTTTTTTTAAAAAAAACAACCCAAAAAACCCAACATGATATACTAGAGACGACATCAGTGATAGTCAGTGGAGTTAATCATCCACGTAGTTGTGTGTGTAGGTTGCATTAGGGGCGGGTGGTAGCGCAATGGTAGGACGTTTGGACTTCAGAGCCAAAGGGTTCAAATTCTGCCCCGGGAGCCCTGCATCAATGTTTGCGAAAGTTACCTTTCTGACGTGATATTGATAGAATGCACTGACTAGTGTGGCAATGCAGTTATCATCCTTGGTCTGTCAGTACCAGCAGGTGCTTGCAGGTTTACTGCAACATTCTGTGCTGCAGATGTTGTGGGTTTCCTCCTGCCCTAAACTGACAAACCTTGACAAACTGAAAGAATCTTGAAAGCGGCTGTAAACCCTGATTAAATAAATAA
>JAUTBT010001001.1:0-2500 GCA_032361225.1 Lepetodrilus schrolli | reverse complement strand
CTTGTTTGTCCTTTTACCTAATTCATAAGACATGTACACTTCTGTTCGTCCATGGCTAATGCTGCTCCCGTCTGTTCCTCCTGGCTGATCCTCCTGTCTGTTCTTCCTGTCTGTTCCTCCTGGTTGATGCTGCTCCTGTCTGTTCCACCTGTCTGTTCCTCCCGTCTGTTCTTCCTGTCTGTTCCTCCCATCTGTTCTTCCTGTCTGTTCTTCCTGGTTGATGCTGTTCCTGTCTCTTCCACCTGTTTGTTCTTCCTGTCTGTTCCTCCTGTCTGTTCCTCCTGTCTGTTCTTCCTGTCTGTTCCTCCTGGTTGATGCTGTTCCTGTCTGTTCCACCTGTCTGTTCTTCCTGTCTGTTCCTCCTGTCTGTTCCTCCTGTCTGTTCTTCCTGTCTGTTCTTCCTGTCTGTTCCTCCTGGTTGATGCTGTTCCTGTCTGTTCCACCTGTCTGTTCCACCTGTCTGTTCTTCCTGTCTGTTCCTCCTGGTTGATGCTGTTCCTGTCTGTTCCTCCTGTCTGTTCCTCCTGTCTGTTCTTCCTGTCTGTTCCTCCTGTCTGTTCCTCCTGGTTGATGCTGCTCCTGTCTGTTCCACCTGTCTGTTCCACCTGTCTGTTCTTCCTGGTTGATGCTGCCCCTGTCTGTTCCTCCTGTCTGTTCCTCCTGGTTGATGTCTGTTCCTCCTGTCTGTTCCTCCTGTATGTTCCTCCTATC
Source organism: Lepetodrilus schrolli (assembly GCA_032361225.1). Lineage (NCBI taxonomy): Eukaryota > Metazoa > Mollusca > Gastropoda > Lepetellida > Lepetodrilidae > Lepetodrilus > Lepetodrilus schrolli. The sequence goes on along the minus strand of JAUTBT010001001.1, from coordinate 1,789 downwards.
TATTCCTCCCATCTGTTCCTCCCATCTGTTCCTCCTGTCTGTACCTCCTGGTTGATGCTGCTCCTGTCTGTTCCTCCTGTCTGTACCTCCTGGTTGATGCTGCTCCTGTATGTTCCTCCTGTCTGATCGTTATGTTTGATCCTACTGTCTGTTCCTCCCATCTGTTTCTCCTGTCTTTTCCTCCTTGTTCTCATAACTCCTGTCATCTGTTCCAGCCCTGGCTGATGCTGCCCCTGTCTGTTCCTCCTGTCTGTTCCTCCTATCTGTTCCTCCTATCTGTTCCTCCCATCTGTTCTTCCTGTCTGTTCCTCCTGTCTGTACCTCCTGGTTGATGCTGCTCCTGTCTGTTCCTCCTATCTATTCCTCCCATCTGTTCTTCCCATCTGTTCTTCCTGTCTGTTCCTCCTGTCTGTTCCTCCTTTCTGTACCTCCTGGTTGATGCTGCTCCTGTCTGTTCCTCCTGCCTGTTCCTCCTGCCTGTTCCTCCTTGCTCTCATAATTCCTGTCATCTGTTGCAGTCCTGGCGTTCCCAGCATTCCTCCTGGGTATTGACCAGGACATGCTGCGGTCGAAGCTGACCGGCCGGGTGATGGACTCCAAGTGGGGTGGCAAGTCCGAGACCATCGACATGAAGCTGAACAAGGAGCAGGCTGTGTTCACGCGGGACGCCCTCGCTAAGGTCATCTACACCCGTGTCTTTGACTACCTCGTAGAGGTGAGGAACGTTGTAAATCTATACTAATGGTCATGTGGGTTTTTCTTTCTGCTGGGAGAAAGGGTATTTGCAAAACATTGGAAATTTGATCTATATGTACAAGGTTATCCTTCAGAATGACATGTGTTATTTAACTGCTGGTCACATTTGTGAGTCAGATGTAATGGTGTTTTGGGGAAAGGGATCATTTTCGCAACAAGCTCATTGAAATACTGTGGATAATTATGTAAATTCCCAACTCTAAACACAACAAGATAATAGAAGTGTTCAAATTAGAAATGGGGAGTAAGTTGTTTTCAAAGGGAAAGGGATCAAATTGCCATAAAATCGCTGAAATATTGTTGAAATTATTATAAATTCGGACAAACATGTACAACTTCCTGTCTGATTAACTTCCTGTCTGATTAACTTCCTGTCTGATTCACTTCCTGTCTGATTAACTTCCTGTCTGATTCCATCCAGTCCGTGAACAGCGCCATTCAGAAGCAGAAGGAGGAAGTGAACATCGGCATCCTGGACATCTACGGCTTCGAGATCTTCGCCAAGAACGGCTTCGAGCAGTTCTGTATCAACTACGTCAATGAGAAGTTGCAGCAGATCTTCATAGAACTCACGCTGAAAGCCGAGCAGGTACGAATATCAAGCGTTTCATGTCGACAGTAGCATTCCTGTGACTACATTGATGTAGTGGATAAATCCCTACCTCCCACCCACCACTCACCCACTCTTATCCCACCCAACCACATCAGTTTTCAATGATAATTGACCAATGGTATGAAGTGTTCAGTTTATCTGTCCATCTCGGACATATTGAGCAAGTTATTTATCGTCAGATTTAATATTCCATATATGTTTTCTTTGTATTTTAATTAAATCAGTGACAAATGCCTAGTAATGTGGGCGGGTTATAGCGCAGTGGTAGAACAGTTGGACTTCAGAGCCAAAGGTTCCAAGTTCAAATCCCGCCCTAGGGGCCCGGCATCAATGCTCGTGAAAATTACATTTCTGACGCGATATTGATAGGATGCGATGTCTGTAGAGTGGCAATGCAGTTATCATCCTTGGTCTTGTCAG
>JAUTBT010001000.1:0-10909 GCA_032361225.1 Lepetodrilus schrolli | reverse complement strand
CCTCATATGCCCGCAGCACTCAACGGAAAGGACAGAAATGGCAACCTCATATGCCTGCAGCACTCAGAGCATTAATAGTCTTCTAACTTGTTATTACCTTTTACATTTGTCAATCATCATGCAATATTTGGCATCAATATACACAAAATATATCTATCAATGAATCCATAAGCCATGAAGTTATACCATACTGTTTATGAACGTATTAAATGTCAAGAATACCAGAGATGCTATCTCTTGATAAAGTTGAAATGACTTCACTAGTCTAGTTCTCAGTTCTGTCAACAAAACATCCTTGCTTGAAAGCTGTCTAGAAATGCGTTTCTAGATAAACTGTGTTCTAATGAGTGAAACTATCAGGCTATGATTACTTACCTAAATCATTCGTCTTAGTATCAACACTGATTTTATCAGCAACTAAATACTTTCAAAAGTATCAATGATGAACACAGTGACCAAAAAGTTCTATGTTTATCTCAAACCGGAAATCACGTGACGTTCTTTAACCCAGTAGGCTGTTGTAAGGAAAACAACTTTCCATGTTATTTTTGTACGGAAAATAATAAACCACAGATTAGACTATCGAAAATATTTAATAGAAAATTAAAGAAAAATCGTGAACATTCTTTATATCGCCATACTGTATAGTAGTCTCTATGCAAATCACCGTCAAGCATTTATATTTGTTGATAATTTATAAATATCCCAGAGAAATACGAACAACGTTCCGTATCTATTTGTAGTTGACTTACCTATTGTGTATCAACTCATATTTGACATAGTGAATTACAAAACGTGTGTTAGTTGAGTAACTATATAATAATGTATTTTAAATAAACATTTGCAAACGAGCACCTGTCGGTGTCTGGTAGGAAAATAGTACCGTAGTTTCCATCCCCCAAAAAGGAAATAAAATACTATATAATTTCTGATTGGTCAATTTCTGTGTATTAGTCGATCGGGAGGTTCCGTGCATCGTACGGAACATCACGAATCATGCCGGGGGAATCCCGAAGTGAATTGCCCGGATACTGACGCCATTTTACGTTGTGTGGACCTGTCGATTGCTTCCTGATTCGCTTGGACCTGTCAATTCCGTCTTGTTATACGAAACAATAATGGTAAGCAGGTTGTATGCCATTTGTATCTCGGTTGGTATGTTTTCTCCATGCGTTGCTGCCTGGTATTGTTGATTTCCGCTCCACGATCTTTAAAATTTAGCAGGTGTTTTACCGGGCGGAAGGGGCGGACTAATGAAATAAGCAAGTCAGGAACGGGTGTCATCAAATATTCGTCACTTAAACTATAATATGAACCGCATATTATATTCCTATGCTGACCATTGCGCAAGACCGTAGTTTAAATATACATGGTTCACATTATATTGCTCGATATAAAACTTATTTAATTCAATATTTACAAGTACCAAAATTGCACTTCACAGTGACAGTAGGATTTAACCTGGTCGTGTGGACCTTTAAAAACTTGCCAACTTTATAAGACAGCTCATCCCAACTTTACCCAACTGTGTAAGTGGAACAAGACAATGTTGATCCTGGGATTCTAACCCAGTGTGTCTGGGTGTGTCAAACACACTTACCGACTTAGCAGCCAAAGTGATAACTTTGCTGACCGAAGCAGTTGACAATAAACTTTAGGATTTATTATTCTCTTGACCATGTTTTGTGGCATATAGTTGCAATGTAAAACTCACTTAATTGGCCTTGTTTACGTCTGAGTAGTCACAGTAATGTCATAGCAATGCGAATTAGTAGCCAGTCTAGTCAGAAATTCATCTCGTGATACTTTTGATGTGGTATGGGCAGATCAGGTTAACACCAGAGAGCATATCAGGAGATGATCTAGGATTCTGAGAAGGGTCGGTGTTTAAGAGCATCTTTGTGACAATAGGCTCACCTCAGGACTACTTCTACTTTGCTCCATTATATCCTTGGCACTCGCAGGAGTAGTAATCTACCCAGATTCTGGGATAATGGTGATTACCGTTAATCGCCTTCAATCACACCACTCATTGCATAGAGAAGAATTTCCGGAGGGCCTATTTTACACTCTTTATTGTAAGCAGACATTTTATCATTTCATTGCAGTTAGGAATTAATTTCAATATAATTATATGCAATTAGAAACCATATTGTGGTCATGGTTGTCTTAGTATTGTATCAACCGTCTACAGGAAATTATTCATTATATTTCAACTACTTCCTGATTAGATTTCTATTAGGCAACATGAAAACACTGCATATATATAGTTTACTAAAATATATACTATTATCTAATCAAGACATGCACTAATCTAATGAGTTATTGGAAATATTGGTAATAGTCAAGCCAGGTATCACATGACCGATGTAGTTCTAATATGGTAATGACCATGAGATTACTGAGAAGACTGGGCCAGTCCTGTAGGTTAGCCAAGTGCAATGTGTGAATGCAAAATCACAAGTATTTTCTACTTTGCTACTGACACTACCCCTACCCCACCCCTTCTTCAATGGTTATGCAAACCTTAGACCATACACTCATAGCAATACACTACCCAGCCATAAACATGACCTAAGGTTCGCTTAACCATTGAAGTAGTAGAATGAGGGGACTAAGCTAATTAATCAGAATTATTTTGGTGTCAAGATTATATTATTGTCGAACACTGTTTGGGACCAGTCATATATGATCCAGACAGTTGATGTACCATTGTCCATTAATGATATTCTGGTGTCTTGTCAACTCATTTAACCATATACTATCACAGATTTGTTATTGCTGCAATTTACCAAATATGAGTTGGAGATGCAAAGTATATTCAGTTAGCATACGTATCATCACATTTGTGTCGCAAAAATGCCTTCCATGTATCTACGGCACAGGAAAATCCCTTGCAAAGCACTACACCAAATAATGCAAATGGCGAATATCTTCGCTGTGAGGAGCAGTAATTCAGTCACACACACTGCTGAAGAGCTCGACGACATATATACTTTGTCCGTAGCTATAAAATTATAAATATTTTTTTAAATATGAAAATATTGAGAACCAGTGGGATATGCTGAAAATGTAGCTAGTTGTGCACTATCTTTGTGTAAACACATCAAGTGTACATACTTTCAGATAAAAAGTTCTGGGTTTAAACTCTGTCCAAGTATAAAAAATAATCTAGAAAGTTGCTCTAAGCCACACTAGTGCATGTATAGTATATATGCACTAACAAAGTGTTTTGCCAACACAGACATGCATACACCACAAGATAGATAGCCTGTGATTCATTTAAATTAATTAAATTGGATTTTTTTGTTTTGTTTTTCATTCCATCCATGAAGTGTTTACATAGATATTCTACCAAATAGGTGTCTCAATGCAGGTTATACAAAATTCTGATTATAATATTATTTAACTGTGATAAAGAAGCAATATGGATAATGTGATTAAATAACTTAACTTCCTGGTCAACTAAGATTATGTCACAAGTTATGGGTTCAAGTAGTACTGCTATACTTTGGTTGACATTCAGATTCAGAATGTTCAATAGTGAACTTATCATGTTTGCATTCCCAATAAAAAAAATTAATGAAACAGTCAGAACGAAATTAGTTTTAAATACTTTTGTTAGTAAATATTTTTGTAAAAGTTTGACTTGATAGTGTAATTTACTTGACATTCATCATGTTTGTTTTACTAGTGGTGTTTAAAGTGGTAAGTTGAATATTTATTGATGACATACTCAGTATGGAAAGTGTGCTCTATGAATATGGTATAATAATAATATTGACCGTGTTGACTTCAATTACATCCCAGTGTATTTTTTTTTAATCAAAGCTAAAAACAAAATTATCTTGAAAGGAGTATAAACTAGAATAAATACATACCTTTTCTAAATATTTTCAAAACTCACTTGGTACAGTACATATACCATCCTCGTACCACATGGATACTTAATTCCGTTCCTATCTCATTTCATGTTGTACCAAATGAAGTGAGAACGGAATTAAGTACCCATAGAGTGTGAGGATGAGTATATTAACCCTCTCCATGCTGGAGGCAACCGGAGATGCCCAAATAAGCTGTGTCTGTGTTAATACAGCAGGGAGAGGGTTAATGAAAAAAATACAAAAAAAGTATTTTGCTCATCAATTTGATGTTATGACTTAATGCATCTTGTATCTTGAGATTTTATATATCCTTGTTTTGTTGCTCTGTCATCGCTGTGATCAATTAATCCATATTACCAGGTCACTCATTATATTGACGCCAACTCAATCACGTCGTTAAGGAGAATCGTTCATGCATGAAATGTGCATCGGTCAGTGACATACTAGGAAGTAGTGGCGTAAATTGACCGTATTAAAATAAGATGATTGTCAGGTAAGATTATTGGTAATTCATCGTACCCTAAGGTTTCCATTAATCACCCTTTTGAGTGAGTAAGTGAATTAAAACATTAATTCACTCACTCATCAAAAAAGGATTTTTTTTTTCAGTTTGAAATTAGGAATGTATGAACGTGGAAAATTATCATTTAATTACTTGCATTGGACAGATTTGCAGTGATTAAACATGTCATTAGTCATGTCACCAAGACATCATAAGAAATTGAAAATATTTTTTTTAAAGTTGACTTTGTAGATTTGTAAATAGTCTCGTTTTACATCTGCACCAAAATCCAATAATTTTCATTGCTCTGCCCCAGGATTACAAAACCTTCTGAGTACGATTTCATGACGATTTGTGGACAAAACTACTAAGAAAAAAATATGTAATCTTGGGGCCAGGATGAAATTATGTTTATATTGGCCATTATTCACTGATGTGAGTGTTTACATTTTATTGTCATCTGGAATGATGAGTATTGAACGCCTGAAATATTTTCTTGGATTTGCAGACAGAACAACAGTTGGACTGCGCTTTAGACTTGATGAGGCGTCTCCCGCCACAACAGATCGAGAAAAACCTCAGTGACCTCATTGACCTGGTAAGTTGACCTTATTGACCTGGTAAGTTTTGTTTTGTATAACAATTAAAAGTATGTATTTTTTATTATAATAACACAAAACATCTCATTGGTCTTTTCATATAAAAATATAAAAATATGGCAAGTGGTAGAACAGTTGGACTTCTGAGCCAAGGTTCCAGATTCAAATCCCGCCCCTGGGGCCCGGCATCAATGTTCGCAAAAGTTACCTTTCTGACGCGATATTGATAGGATGCGATGTCTGTAGAGTGGCAATGCAGTTATCATCCTTGGTCTTGTCAGTACCAGCCAATGCTCGCAGGTTTACTGCAACATTCAGCGCTACAGATGTTGTGGGTTTCCTCCTGCCCTAAACTGACATGTCGTGATATAAGTGAAAGAATCTTGAAAGTGACTCTAAACCCCAATTCAAAAAAAGTATATTTAAATCCTATAAAAATATGATTTCCTTTCATTTTAAAACAAATTCTGCATTTTAAAATGATTGGCACATCTGTGTTTGTTCTGTCTAGTCGCGTATGCGTGAAAGATTCTTGTTGCAGCATAAAATAACTCGCTCACTCCATGTTCTGTGCAGGTTCCAGACCTATGTGAAGACCTGTTGTCATCTGTAGACCAACCTCTGAAGATCGCCCGAGACAAAAACGTAGGCAAGGACTTCCTCTTATGTGATTACAATAGAGATGGAGATTCGTACAGGCAAGTATTGTTCCTGTTAATGTTTTCACAATTCTTTCCACTGCTGGATGTATTTTTTTCACCACTGCTCTACTATCCTTTGCCTCCTATTTTTCAAAATGGCAGCCACCGACTCCACAGGTGACTGCTTACCTCCAATTTTTCAAAATGGCTGCCACAGGTGACTGCTGACTTGGATCTACATCCAAATTTGTTCAGAATGGTCCAAAGTATAATTGTACCTTTTTGCTTAGAAGCTCCACTATCAGAAACGTTTTGAGTTAAATCTTTGAATTCCAAATAACCTTTCTGTACTGTCACTCATGGAAAATATATTTGCCATAGACAAGATGAACACATTGTCTATTTATTATACTAACCATGAATGTCTATGATGTTTTTAATTGCAATAATAGTATAATTACAATCAAATATTAATTGTTGCATGTGGACAAAAGATTCCTGCTGCAACGTTAAACAACAAATCATAATCTGGTCTGATTTCAGTGTGTGTTTAAAAATAAAATTAACATTGATGACTGTTTCATCTATTGTTAGATCCCCATGGAGCAACACATATGACCCGCCTCTACAGGACGGGACAATGCCTTCAGACAGGATACGAAAACTGGAAATAGACGCCAACAGTGCTTTTGACCAGTTCAGAGAAATGTAAGCAATGTCTGGCGAACACCTTTCCGTTTCAGCAGCAGTACTACCAAGTTAACACCACCGCACAACGTCACTTTTTTCAATAAATGCTGCCAATATCTACGTTCAGCATCGTTGGTTCAGGTCAACAATTTATGCAGCACTTTTAGGTCGATCTAATAAATGTTTGGTACATTATTTCTAAAGTAAAGCAGATGCATCCATTACGCTGTGTACTGTAAAGAATAGAATCCCATATAAATAAATATCCCATATAAATACATAAATACAAAATAAATAAATGAATAAATAAATCTCGCTGCTGAATGTTTATGATATTTTTTTTTTATTACAATAAATAATACATGGAAATGGCTTTAAAATATTATTTACAAAGCAATGATGACCAAGTATTTAATTGAATTAAATTTGCACCTAAAGTAAAATCAAATGTTTGTTTTCTGAAATTTCGCTCAACTGTCTTAATTTCTGAAATTTCACTCAACTGTTTTAATTTAAGTAGGTCAGCTAGTTGTGGCTGTATGCCTTTAATTTGTTGCTACAACTCATGTGCATCATGTTGTTCCAGGTATTTTGAAGGAGGCGTCTCATCCGTGTACCTCTGGGACCTGGACCATGGTTTTGCTGGTGTGGTGCTAATAAAGAAGGCTGGCGATGGTTCAAAAAAGATTAAAGGCTGCTGGGACTCCATACATGTTATGGAAGTCCAGGTGGGTCATAATTAAACGCAAGAATGCAAGATAGAAAATATAGCTTGTTCACCAACATACTTGTGTGGACAAATCAAATGTACATACTTTAAGGTAGAATATGTTTGACCATGAAATATGTCAACAAACCGTGATTGTATGCCTTTAAAGGCTGTGTTGCTGATGTTGGATAAGCCGGCTAGGAGTTTCAAATATGTGCAGAATTTGAATGCACGTGTCAATGGAGAAGGCACATTATAGCATAGTATAATGCTATTAACATGCTATCATAACCACTAGAATACTTTGCAGTGGTTGTAACAAACATGTAATGCGAAATATATGATAAACACGCATTATGAGTACTACAGCACCTCAGACAGTTCTTGTTCATGTGCTTTCACCTTTGACATGCATATGTGTATTCTGTGAATATTCGAAACTTCGAGCTGGTTAATTGTAATGTCAATTTTCCCTATCAATTCAACAGATCAATAAAGTTATATGCATTTAATTTAGAGATGCTTTTGTTATAGCTGTGTATATGTTTGTATTTGTTATTTCAGGAAAAGTCTAGTGGTAAAAGTGCCCATTATAAACTAACATCAACGGTAATGTTGTGGCTACAAACAAACAAGGAAGGATCGGGGACCATGAACCTTGGGGGTAGTTTGACTAGACAGGCAAGTTATAAGTGGTGATAAGCCGTTATATGTGTATATTATTATTGAATTGTAATTGGAACAATAGTATACAAACAATATTTTGACTCCTCGAACAATATTTCTTTTCTTGATGTTAGGTTTCACGCAATTTTCATTTTGAATTTGAAAATAATATTATTGCATGTTATATGAATACTATCATTTCTAATTTAGTGATGATTGCGAAAGTTACCTTTCCCATGTGATCATGTGGCAAAAACAGTTATCATCCTTGGTCCATTAGTACTTTACTTCAACATTCAGTACTACTACAGATGTTGCTGGTTTCTTCCTACCATAAACTGACTAGCTGTGATATAACTGAAGGAATATTGAAAGCGGCTCTAAATTCCAATTTAAAATCCTTTCACAAACATTTAGAAAATGATGATGTTGTGTAGCATCTTGATCTCACGATACCTGGTTGATGTATTCAGACTATAACCCGACCATCAGAAGTTACTCTATACTCTGGCCTGGGAGTTTCGTAACCATGTTGTTGTTTATGGTTCCAGATAGAACAAGATGCCACAGTCAGTGATGCTTCCCCGCATATCGTTAACTTCGGAAAATTAGTAGAGGTACAATATTCAATTTCATTGCCACATCACAGCAATTTGTAAATATGCATACAATATTGTTTCCCATCACAGTGATTCTAAATATACAATTAAATATTATTTGTCACATATGAGTGAAAGATTTTCACTGTGACGTAAAACAATAATTCAATCACTGATTAAATATACAGTGGACCCCAGATAATCAGGTTCAAAATGGTTGGATCGCGAATCAATCCGATATCTGAATCATGAGGTAATATTGACGAGTTACTTCCCTTTGTTATAAAAAATAAAGTTTACTTGTACGAGATTTGTGTTCATAAATGTTACTTTACAAAACAAAACCTGTATCCATGTACCACTGTGAGTGTATTTTGTGGAATTATTTAAAGATTGATTGCTAATTTCTGAGAAACAGACAGTTTCTTCCTTTCCATGGGTGTCGATTGCTACTTGAATCAAGTGACACTTGTTAATAAAATGAAAAATTTAGGTCTATATTTTAATTCCCTGGATTTCTTGATTGGCATGACCCATCTGTCAGATTAACGAAGCAAATCACTGTTAGTTTTGGATGTTTTTGCCAATCCGATGCGGAAATCTGAATCATCAGACTCTTAGGGCAAATTATATAGTAAAAGGTTTGGAATCGGATTATCAAAGGTCAGATTTTTGTGAGTCAACTGTAGTAAAGTACATATTACAAAGTGTTTTAGTATGATTTCATGCTCAAGCTCAAATTTCATATGTGGATTTGTGAACAAATCTTTCATTTGAGCATGAAATTGTACTTTTAAAAAAAATGTTTTAACCTGGGACGTGATAGTCGCATTTGGGAGAGACTCGCGTTGTGACATAAAACAAGAACTCACTCGGGGCCTGGATTGAATTGCTTTTTTGCTCTTTTTTTTCCCAGGATATGGAAAACAAGATTCGAAACACGCTGAACGAGATATATTTCGGTAAAACCAGAGACATTGTAAATGGTGTCAGGTCCGTGGTGCCACTACAAGATCAAGGCCAACAGGAAGCGTTGAAGTCAGATTTGATTAAGGCCTTGTCGAAACGGCCGCAAGCCCAGTGATGTGAGGAAGTAAATGTCCGTTAATGCACGAGTGACAGCTGTTATCATGACCTGGAATAATTGGGGGCTCGTCTGATGACGATAACAACGGAGCAAGCTTGCCACACGATTTCCGGTGTACGCTTGGGTTCCCCATCGGATTCTATGTGGCTCTGTGGTTCTTTCTGTTCCCAAGTCCGATTTCTTCTTCAAGGCTTCGAAAAGCACAGTTATCTATTATGAATATGCGCGATGTGCATAAATATGTATTGGCTCTACCCATTAATTGTAAATTTTATCAATTTTTTAAGTGTTTTTTTTTGTAAATTAAAGTACGCTGAATGGTATGCTTTGTGTTGAAATAATACAAACACCTATGTATGTTTTCATTATGAATTCATTATACAAGTGCATTTTCTCTAATATTATGCTCCTGATGTGAAACGAACAACAGCATTCTTACCCGAGATCGTTCATCATTTTACTGCACTCAACTGGGAGCCCATATTTGATGCTTGGTCATGTATTTGTATGCTTAAAAACCAACAATATTAATACGTAAATTTTGATAATTTATGATCTGTTGACAAACAAACCGTGGATAACTTCTATACCAGTATATATATATACTACTGCCAGTTCTGCCGATTAATCAGAAATACTTCCATGTTCAATGGCAGTAAAGGTATTCACCAATGGTCCCATGTGTACATATTATGTACGTTGTAACTTGACCTGAGAGCATTGTATGCAAGGCAAGTGCCAGCTTTTTGTTATCTATCGCATCAAGAGAAACATACATCCTTATTTTAACCCTCTCTGATGGCAACGAGGGTGCCCTTAACCCTCTCCATGCTGGAGGCAACTGGATATGCTCTTAAGATCAGTGACTGTGTCTAATCCAGCAGGGGGAGGGTTAAAAGCAGCATTAATTCAACATGGAGAAGGTTGAAACACTTAAACTAATTATGATATTAAGGAATGACCCCCTTTGTGTTCCTACTATATGTCTTGTTATTCCTTACATTTCATAATTGGTTCATATTTTCACATTTTAATAATTATTGGCTTGGATAATGGTTCTCTGATAAAAGGTCAGCCATGTTGCTTCAGATGTTTTTCCTTCTCTTGTTATGTATTATTATGATACAATGATAATTTCTGCAGAGATGATTTTCAAATGTACAAGTAAATATTCCATTAAAAGAAATCTTAATACAAGTGCTTATTATCTTTCCTGTGATGTTGTTCGTGACAACGCTGTTAATTTTGTTTGCATATAAACTAGGCAATTGTTGATGCTATGGAAATGATAGAACCGAGCATATGGAATTGACTTGACAAAAAAAAGGAATATTACTGTCGATACGCTAGTAATGTCAGCAAAAAAATATTATGTATTAATTTATTTTCAGCTAGTAGATCTAGTTTGGTGGTGATGATTTTGAATACAATATATTAGAAATGATTTATAATTGATCATACCATTATTTCTATATATTACAACATTATCGCTTTAGATCTAGACTTCATCATTACAACAATAATATTTCATC
>JAUTBT010000999.1:0-10910 GCA_032361225.1 Lepetodrilus schrolli | reverse complement strand
TATATTTAGCTCGGTCCTGGCACGTACTCATGCAGTTCTTACCTCCCTTTATTCGGGTTATCTCCCTATGACCTTGATCACTAGAAGATATCGTCGGATGAAAAGAAATCGCTAGATAGTTTGACTATTGAAAGTCCAAGAATTACAAAACTTTCTACAAGACCGCCTATTTATATTTCGGGGAGTAATGCAGAGACAGTTTTGTGTGCACAGGGTCCAGCTTGAAAATATAACTCTCTTGCAGGCAAACATAGTCATACGATTTTCCACTGCTGTTATCTTGGTAAATTAGTAATGGAAATGACAAACAAAAAACGCTACGATTTGTTATTTTGTACTACCTACCCAAAATGTAAATATCACTAATAAAAAATATTGTTTATAAACTCTCGCCAAATGCCATGGACCAGCTTTCGTGCTCTAAAGCAGCTCTGCTCATACGTAAAAAGCGAATGTTAAATTGCAGAAATCGCTATATATCATTGGCTAAAATGAGCCACCGTAGTTATCACCATAAAGGGAGATAACCAACTTAAATTGCCACGAGATCACAAAGTGTTGTCGCGTTGTCACTGTTGAAGCATAGATTAACTAACTAGAAAACCATGTCGGTGAAAATACATGTCATTTACTGGTGGGTTGATTTTCTCTGTTTGCTAAATTGATATTGAATCTTTTGTATGTTGAGGAAGTAGGAAAGTAAAATTACCATCGAGGGACCGGTTTTCGTGGTACCGTTTGTGTAGAGTTGTCCACATTTCGGAGTAGACCAGCTTTCGTGCTACTTACTAAAACGGTACTCGCGCTTCCAAAACTCAAAGAATCGCGACATCTGTCGGATATATTTGAGAGAGAAAGAGAGAGAGAGAGAGAGATTTTTGGGAGTAGGTATATTTCTCTATGACTAAAAAAAAAATCTAACATGTCGGGGAAAGATTTCAGAATTTGCAATGATAGTCACCATTATACAATCACAGGTTTGTTTACATATTTCATGGTCAAACATATTTTTACATGAAAGTAAAGTATGTACATTTGATGTGTCTACACAAGTATATTGGGTAACCAGCTACATTTTCTGCATATCCTACTGGTTTTAAATATTTCATATTTTTGAATAGATCGTCCATCTTCAAACTTCAACCAATTTATGGTTGCTGCACATCTGCATAATAATTGGAGATTATGAATGGTTGGTTGACAGAAAATAAATATAATTTATCAAAATAATTGTCGGTAGTTGTTATAAATACCAGTACACATAAGTACACATAAACTGAATGCACAATTATTTTCAAAGTACTGCTTGTCAATAGCAGTTTAGTTATGAATTAGACTTTTGTTAAACATATTTACCAGTAACAAATGTGTTGACCATTGTCTGCCGGTCCTTGTTCATGTTCACTATCGGCAGAATATAATAAAAATAATTATTTTCCAGGGAATCAAATAACTATGACCTAATGGCTAAATGTAAATATTTTCATCGCCTTTCTATATATTTTTAATTAATTAATCTAAATGCCGTCCCAATCAGTCTTGCCATGCTACAAGAGGATTCAGTTTGTGTGATTTTATGATTGGGTTTGGACAGAGTACGTGCTTTGTTTACTCCGATGCTATCCCATGGTTCATTGCACACCAGAGAACTCTAATCTTGCTTATTATTTATTTGCGAATTTGCTACATCTCGTTACAATGTGCATTAAGCTCACAGCAACATTTTAAAAATTTCACATTGTTCAATTGCATACTTACGTTTGATGATGACATATTTACCAAATCTGCACGATATAACAGGTGAAGTGTCAGACATCAAATATATCCGACAGGTGGCCTGATTCTTTGAGTTTATGAAGTGGAAGTTGTAAGTTGTACGAAAACTGAGGCACTCTCAAAGGGGGGACACTACATGGTATAAACATTCCCAGCCTAGCTAGTTACAAAACTTGGTACTGCACTTTAAAAAGTGGCCAAATTAGGCCAACTGCTGCAAGGAATGTAGATGGTATAATCCCAAAGTATGCCATAACTTTGAATATTGTCAGTGTGTAATATGTTGGAAAACAAAATAGTTTAATTCATTTTAATGTCTATGGCATGAAAAAAGAAAAGCAGTCCCTGCAAGAACTTGCAGATGAAGACGCAGAAGTAGAAAGTTGGACTTCAGAGCCAAAGGTTCCAGGTTCAAATCCTGTCCCGGGGGCCCGGCATCAATATTCGCAGAAGTTACCTTTCTGACGCAATATTGATAGAATGCGCTGTCTGTAGAGTGGCAATGCAGTTACCATCCTTGGCCTTGTCAGTGCTCGCAGGTTTACTGCAACATTCAGCGCTACGGATGTTGCGAGTTTCCTCCTGCCCTAAACTGACAAGTCGTGATATAAGTGAAACAATCTTGAAAGCGACTTAAAACCCCAATACAAAAAAAAAAAATACAAAAAATTCATTTTTAGCTAGGGCCTAAATTAGGCGTATGTATTTATTGTATTTCCACGTATGAATATATATTTTATCTATACGCTAGGTGTATTTCAACTGATATCTTGTTTTTGTATGGATATATTGTGTATACATATTTAAATGTATATTATATTGCATCATGTTCTTATCGATATATTATCCCTTTCAGGAACGCCCTGCAATTCTGTGCTCTTGTTTGGGCTCGGCATTGCCTTATTTAATTCCTGTACAAAATATGTTGCACAATATGCCGTGTGATGATGCCATGTCCCGTGAAACACAGTAGTTCTGCTACATATTGCAATA
This sequence comes from Lepetodrilus schrolli, assembly GCA_032361225.1. Lineage (NCBI taxonomy): Eukaryota > Metazoa > Mollusca > Gastropoda > Lepetellida > Lepetodrilidae > Lepetodrilus > Lepetodrilus schrolli. The sequence continues at coordinate 8,141 of JAUTBT010000999.1, read as the reverse complement.
GTCTCTTCTTTCTGTACCATTACCCCGCCAACATATGCTATTACTAATTTATCAGCGATTTCCATTTCATATAAGGCTGCGCACACTTAAACACTCGTACTTACCAAAATCGATACATGCTCATTATTTGTTTGGAGACCATTTGTCGATAAATGACAGCAAGTATATACAGACGTCTCCGATTTAACGATAATGACAAAAAGCGTTCACAGTTAGGGTTGTCACAGCTGTAGTGCGGTAAAGTACAACCATGAAGTATAGTCATGAACCACAGTCATGAAGTATAATCATGAAGTATGATTGTGAAGCACAAGCAAGAAGTATGCGAAATGTTAAAGGTCAAGCCTGTTGCACTGGAAGAAATAATTAAGGTCCACACAAGAACTAGCGGAGTCATTGTAATTGTAATTACTTGCTTTGATGCAAGACTAGTGTTCAGTATAGTCGACATTAATCAAACATATATGCGTATTTAAATGTAGGAGATACATATATATGTGCACCAGAACAGAACAGAACAGAACATGAACATGAACATGAACAGAACAGAACAGAACAGAACAGAACAGAACAGAACATGAACATGAACATGTATTCACTCTGGCTGAGAACCTTGGCATATGAGGTACACTTTTAAATGACAAAAAATGAACATGGCAATCAAATGAAACAAAACAAATGGGGAAGCTTCACTGTTTATGCATATTCATGATATTGTGACAGTGTGATATTTACTACAATATTCTTAATAATTAGACCGTCTGAATCAAGTGTATTATTATATAAAATATTGGCGGACCAGACATTATTAGCCACTTTAGCGTGGCTCCAGCTCAGTTTAGCTAATGATAATCCAATTTACTGTATAAATATGTCAATGGGATTATCTCTATAATTAGTACGATGGTTCAAATTGTAATTCGCTATGTATTGTTTCAATGCATTGTTTAGTCTGCAGTAGCTTTGCTTACCAAGTATGTTTGAATGTTTGTTAATATCCATAGTAACGTTGTATAGGTATATATTAAGTGATGTTTTAACATGGAACATCAACGCTCTCCAGCTCCATGATGTGAGACACATGCGTCCCAAGGAGGGGCAAGTCTGCCGAAATCAGCTAAGCTGTAAGGCGAATGTCAAAGCAACCCCCCCCCCCCCCCCACACCACCACCACCACCATGTAACATAGTCATGAAAAGATATATTTAGAATCAATAGTGGAATAGAGGTGTCCTACTATTTGGCAATATGTGAGAGAAAATATTGTACAATATAATGTCGGAATGATGCTGCAAATAAAATATCAACAAATTCATCATGGTGTCTTCCATCGCCGGAATTGCAAGAAACAACTGTTGAAAACCCCCTGCTACAATATCACAAGTTGGAAGATAACGGATGCAGATAACAAAGGCGAGTCACGTGTCTATGAAGTTATATTTCTGAATATATGCCTTTGGCAGTATATTGGGCACTGACCTGTGATCTACAGATCATGCAGTGATCATTCATAAAAGATCACCCACGTCCTCAAGCAAAAGGTGTATTTATGAACATTTACGACTGTCGAGTTTGCAGAACCACCATGTCTAAAGCGATCTATCTTGGTGGGCTGGGTCTCCCTGGATCTGTTTGGGTCTCACTGGATCTTTCTAGTTCTATCTTGGTCTCACGTGCTCCCTGTGTCTGTCTGGGTCTCCTTAGATCTGCCTGGGTCTCCATGGATCTGATCGAGTCTCCGTGAATCTGTGTAGGCCTCCTTTGGTTTATATAGAACTGTGTCTCACTGGACCTGTCTCTCTGGATCTATCTAAGGGTATATATATATATATATATATATATATATATATATATCCGTAGCGCTGAATGTTGCTGTAAACCTGCGAGCACCGGCTGGTACTGACAGACGAAGGATGATAACTGCATTTCCACGCTACAGTCAGCCCATCCTATCAATATCGCGTCAGAAAGGTAACTTTCGTGAACATTGATGCCGGGCTCCCGGGACGAATAAGCTCAATGACTATATACTAGTATTCAATAGGAATTCGTAATTACCTCAACAGGTAAACAAACGTCGTAATACCAAGAAACAATCGTATATGTAATTCTTCTTGATCCAGCGACAATCATTATATAAACCCAACCATCATTATAAACTGGTATGGTTTCAATGACAGATGATGGTATAGTGTGTTTGATCCAGTCAATTACGTAATATTTAATTATATTTAGTACTGATTTATCGTATTGACCACCGACGATAAAAAATAAAATTAATTAATTAACGTCAATTCAGAGAGATTACACAATAAGATGCTCAATAAATGGATTCCTTCGTGTTACATCGAAGAGGGAGGCTGTTGCACACGGATTGCCCAATACAACACAGGTGTGCCGTTCTATACCACGTGTCTGCGGACTAGTTGAAGCGACAGATGAATCATTGCGATATTACTAGGACTAAGAAAAGTGGGCAAACCTTCTGCTGGCAATAAACTACAGATTAACGACCCTAGAAGACGTGCACCCACGTATAAGACAGGAACCTTAGATGTGTCATCTAGACAATTCCAAAACGGAAGATATAAAACTAGAAATGCCCACACACTGCAGCTGGCACGGAACCGAATGCCAAAGAGACAACGTCCTACAGTTCACAGCACAAAACCTTTTAACCTCAGATTAAAGATTGGGGGTGGGAGAGAGAAGGGACATTCCCTGGTGCATATCAGTGTTCTCAACCAGGGCGCAATGAAGAAGCATTCACGCCCCGATCGATCCAATATGTGGAATTCCATGCCAATGAGGAAACCCCTCCGACCAAATCCCAGGCTGGACACATTGCCTTCATATCGATTAATGTGGCCGCGTTTTATTTCATTTGATACGGACCCTGTTATGTTAAATCAACAAGACTTCATTTCATTTAGGCTACTGGCACTATTTCAGTCTTATTGATTGTCCCGTGTTTCTTCTTATTTCTACCAGACCATCCTTTATTTGATTTTATCGCCAACTCAGACGTAACCGCAACGAAGACTACTACTACTACTACTACTACTACTACTACTACTACTACTACTACTACTACTACTTCATTCACAGAAAATGTCACTATTCCACCAACGAGGTCTTAAACGTACAAAAGATCCAAATGGATTTTTGATGGATCTGAGATTTTAACGTAGTCCACTTTCCAATTGGTTTGAGGAGAAAATGATTGCATGGAAGCCACGTATCGATGATGTCTGGTATTAGGACTACCTCAATAAATGCAAATAGCTGAATTCATAGTTTCACGTTCTTCCATGTTGGAGTCATTTTCTAGCCAATTCTTAAGCCACTGCTATATGTCATGCACCATTGTTATTCTGATATTCGCGCTTGTCCATTCGTTCCAAATAGGTTATTTATATAAAATCATTATTATCATCATAACTGAAGCCAATATCCGGGAAGATTTCTACGATCTACGTTAAGTGCTTGAAAAGAATGGCACGTGACTTACGTGCACGCTAAGGTAACTTGAACTCCGATGTTACTCGTAGACTATGGCATTGCTAAAGCCCAAGTCACACCGTCACGATTTGTGATGTCGAACTACAACGAATAGGCATTCGTGGAGAAATTCGCCAACATCGTTGTGTATTTGTGTTGGAGGCACGACTTCAAAACTGTCGTGGCGTCTCTGCGACCTCTGAGATGCTCAACGAATGTTGTCGAACTACAAAGAACTACAAAAGACTGAAAAGAACCAGAACGACGTCGGTGAATTTCTCCACGAATGCCTATGTGTTGTATTTCGCCATCGTGACAGTATGACTAGGGCTTAAGGTTAGAGATGTGGTCATCTTAGAGTTAAAGCCGTTTCGTACAGGAGAGCCCTATAAATAAACAGATATGCGTACCTGTTTTTACAAAGATGCATCATATTGTCAGTTATATACAATAATGATACCTACCCACGATATAAAGCACCTTATGGTCTGTATTTTATACGTCCATCTACAACGTCAAATGAAATATACCGTATGCCGGAAAACTTTTGTGGTCACTCTTGGTAATTCTAGTATCTTATACGATGTCACATGATAATGCGGAATACATATTGCAAATTCACGATGATTCAGTATTATGTATCTCGATACCAACGATACATTAACGATGATTCAGAATTGTTTATAATCCAAATATCGATGCCAACATTAACGATAATTCAGCATTATGTATCTCAAAATATCAATACCAAATTTCATTAAAAATGATTCAACATCATGTATTTCCAAATATCGATACCAAATTACATTAACGAAGGATATATAAATATCGATACCAATGATAAATTAACGATAATTCAGCATTACATATCTCCTAGTATCATCACCAATTTCATGATAACCTCTGAGAGCATAATCAGTGTTGATATGAATTCGGCAGAATTTCTGCGCATATTATTTTTTTAAGGTCCATGCTCAGTTGTTTGATCTTACATACGATAACGCTTATTTCGGTACATATAGAGGATACTAAGGACCGGTGAGTATAGAAGCATGTTGCTCTGAGTCCAGTTGGACGACGCTCATGTAGGCTGCAATAGTTGTAGGGACTTCCAATTGCCGTTACAAAAGTTGTAGCGCTGTCTTATTCAGATAGCCTACAAGAGCTTCGTGCAACCCAATTCCAATTGAAGAAGACTCTACAATTGCATTTACAACTATTGTAGCGCTACAAGAGCTTTGTGCAACTGGACCCTGAACAGTTTTTAGGGATCCGCTACAAGTGTATGTCCATTGCATGAAACACTTTTATCGTTACAATATTTGAGAATCTGGTTAATTAAAACTTGTACTTGTAGAGGATGCCTACAATATGCCTTACAATCAATTGTAGCTAAGATAAGATGTTTATATTGGTCTCGGTCAGTGGGGTTACCCCTTTGGCTAAGTCGGTAGAGCGATAGACTCGCAATCCAGCAACTCGGATTCGAATCCCAGGATCGGCAAAGTCCTGTGACAAATGGCGCCCAACGTGGGAATCTTATCCTGCTACAGAACAAAAAGAGAACAGAGGCTGACAACGCCCCTAGACTTAAATCTGTATGTCTAAACATTACCAATAAATTTCTTTTTCAAATACGACCATACTTTAAATAACCACTCAGTAAAATACCTCCACCAATGCAGCTAAACCAAACCACCAAGCTAAAAATACACGCATTCATACACATGCTCAATGGTACACAATGCTCCCCCCCACCCTCCCCAAGAGGCATAACACTCTACCAGAGATATTACGTGTAGATTGGATAACATAACATGACGAATGTACATTTAACGACTCATTTCATCCGGACGTACGTGTACATACATATTGCTACGTGCACACCATGCACGCGAGAGCCTCTTCAATTTTTCATGCGATGAATGCCCATCAATGTTCATTAAGTTGTCGTGTGGTTTCGCAGACATTGTTCTAGCACGACTGGGTTCGGTGTATTCACCATTGAGTGTTGGAATGATCGGCTAAAATGTGTGATATAGTCTATTTACCCTCATTGATTTTTGGAGATTCGATAAAGAATACTTGAGTAACACTTTGGACCTGTGAGTGGTGTTTTTGAATGCTGTTTTCTGCAAATTGCTCAGAGAACTGCAGTTGGCGCAGCTGTGAACGTGACGCGTTACATGTTTTCTTTTGCTTTACAAGTAGACCCATCTCACTTTACCCCACCCCCCCTTACACACACACACACACACACACACACACACACACACACACACACACACAAATCCGGCTGCACCACATTTCCCCTCTCCTTTCCACCCCCTCTCTCTCTCCCATCATCTCTATTGGCTTAATGGCCGATTACACATGCTTGTATGCATTATAGTTATCTTTCGTACGATTTGAGGTTGTGAGTTTAAAGGTTGCAATTCAGAGATGATCATCTTAGTAGTATTAATTACCATTACCGCCGAGAAATGATTTAATTGATATACGTCACGCGTGGATTTATTTCACTGTACTATCAGGGTAATTATGGTCCGATTACGAGCAAATCTGTCAGAAATGTAACTAAGCTGCCATTTTGATGTATGTAATTGATACATCAGTTCACAGCGCTAGACTATCTATCATACAATATGAGCAATTCCCATAGCATTACAACTTTATCTAATCTATTCTTTCTTTCATTGTTCGAGAAAACTCACCAAAAACTCACTTAACAGTAATTACGTTTCAAATCATAACTAAACTTCCTTTATCGATCCCCCCCCCCTTTTCCGGTGTACAATATATACCAGCGCATGGGCGTCACCCCACATATAGAGCCTCGTTTTCTACTATACGCGAAGGTCGAGTGTATGCCTCAAGTTTCCCAGCTTCTATCAACAGTAAGGGATCTAATCCCGCGCTGACTGGTCGCTCTTACCAAATATACCTCAGATAGCACCGGTCTGTACATAGGCTATATCTCTAGTAGTGCTACAGAGGATTTACACACACATACAGTCATGGCATCACCAGCACCGGCCGTGAGTATACTATATATCACTGTGGTACATTTTTGTATTGACACCGCTTGTGTATTTATTTAACTGATGTCACCTACCTTTAGGCGTAACCATTCAGTGATTATTACGGCCAGGTATTGCTTTGACGTAAAGGATAATCAATTTCGCGCTATGTAGAGGCAAACATTCCTTCAATCTGAGGGACCATTGCTTCCGATTGCTGATAGAAGTTGGTCTTTGGTTCAGAGTGTACTGAAATTTGGTGTACAAATGTACGTGTAGTAGGATGTGTATGTAGGACCCTCGTGGACAGTTATTTCTTTCTCTGTTTCATTGTATTTCTCCATTGGTTAAACTATTTCCGTGTTCTTATATGCGTTACGTTACATAAGGAATTTCGAGATATACATCGATAGCTTCTTAAGTACATTCCTGGACATATGGATATATCTAGAGATATTACACCTAGTCACGCGATAGATACGGAAGATACGATTTTAGGCCACCCTACATTCGACCAGCTATAAATAACTTGTTTCAACATTCCCCGAGAATTGAACGGAATGTAAGAATTGATTTCGCAATTACGCTTTCGAAATGGATATGCATAGCTTGAAGATGGGAAAGAACATCGTATGGCTGTAGCGAAACTGATCCGTATAAGGAAATCAGTTAATGGAGGGCCGTAGCCAGTTGTAAAACGCCAGAATAGAACAGTTTTACAGATTTTCTCCTCAGAGAAAGGGCAAATGTGTTGGGGAAATAAGCTTTATTACCAGGAAACTGGAACAGGTCGAAGAGGATCGATATATACCGTCCTCACCTACTTTCTACTGAAGCATAACGCAATGCAAATCGTTGTGATTGAATGAGATTGACAAAACGATCTGTTATAGCAACATAGTCATTCATTTCCCGTAATAGGAATGTTCAGCGATTGCCGTTATGCCTGTGTGTAGTCAACGTTTGAAATGAACGAACGAATGTGTAAGGAGGATTTATCGTCATTTTGAAGCTTTATTAAATAGACAGTGTTGCCATTCCTGCCAGTGAGAGTAACGTGGAGTAGTTACATTAAAATGAAAACCTATTCCGGATAAGCCACTTAACGCCACGCTGTATATTAACTCTTCGTTATCATTCATGGTTTAAGCCTGCGCATTATCATTAATAGATTACGCTTGTGCATTGTCATTCATGGTTAAACTGGTTATCTTCTTGAGATAAACGGTTCTTCATGATTGGGCTTCAATGATATAATTATAATAGATCGTACTATTCTTGAATACGGTCACAATAGGTACAGCTGAGTACACTCGCTGTGTGTAGTACATACGTCTGGGTTTAACTTGTCTATGCTGGGGACAACGGGAAATGCCAGTAAGAGCAGCGTCTGTTCCTCATCCAGCAGGGAGAGTTTAAAGTATTGTAACACACCGAGCAGCTGCGGTGCCAGTATTTGTCTTGTAACACACTGAGTGACTGCGGTACCAGTGTTTGTCCTATTACACATCGAGTGCCTGCGGTATTAGTGTTTGTCTTGTAACATACTCAGTGACTGCTGGACCAGTGTTTGTCTTGCAACACACTGAGTGACTGAGGTACCAGTGTTTATCTTGCAAC
>JAUTBT010000998.1:0-10910 GCA_032361225.1 Lepetodrilus schrolli | reverse complement strand
TGGGAAAAGAACATTTGTATAAAGTGCAGCCGTGAAATGGAACAATCTTCCACTCAATATCAAAACCTGCCCAACTCTAAAAACCTTCTTCAAAACTATGCTCTTCCAAAACAGTTTCCTAAAACCTTGCAGTAAACGTTTAACAATAACATAGCACTGTGTAGCGGTGGATGGCATGCTCTGCAAATGCATATATATTATTATTATTATTATTATTATTATTATTATTATTATTATTATTATTATTATTATTATATATTATTATTATTATTATTATTATTATTATTATTATTATTGGTGAAAATTTGTCAATTCCTTTTGGTGCAGGTTACTTAATGCATTGTTTGTGATGGTTTGTCAATGCATTGTTTGTGAAGGTTTGTCAATGCATTGAACATCTGTACGAGATCATCAGAGGATTTCATCAACATTTATAGATGCTCTGATGCAAGCATTTCCATTTCAGATTTTAGTGACTGTATTACATGCTTGAATGCACGGTGTATCACTCTGTAATAGCTATTGCATTTTAGATCCATTTCATTGTCCTCTATTCTTTAAGGTGAAATATGGCCATTGTAATGCATTGGTTATCAAAGAAATCTGGCTCATTATTCAAGCAAACCTGTCTGGTCAGAAATTGCTTCCAACAAAGATGCCTGCAAAACTTTGCGATGAGATTGTCAAAGTCTTCAGTTGATATTACTTATTTAAGTCAAGAGACTTTCTTCTATTGTTTACAACATTGATTAAAGTTCCCAATGGATAATGCATATGTCATCAAAATATTCCAAACCTCAAACATTTTGTACTTCTATGTACACAAATCATTGAATAGTTGGCAACCATTATAGACAATCTTATCAACATGATCAATTGAAACGCATTTGTTTAAAATGTTGGTTAAGGACACCAATGTTTATGTCAACTTGCAGTAAGTTGATTTACAAAGTTATTTTCATAGAAATGCTACAATGTCATTAAACAGATTCCCGCTACCAGTCACTGCCCATACCTATCTCTGACTGAAATTATCATAACCTGTCATTGATTGTACATTGTGGGTATTAAGAGATATAACCTATATTAGGGTGTACACAAAGCCCATAATATTATTAAAGTATACAGAATGCCTATTTTAGGATATACAGAGGTAGGCTATGTTAGGGTATTTTATATTGGGGTACACAATCAGCCTTGTTTCCATCTGACTCTGTACAAGCAAATGCCTGTATAGCTTGCACCAGAGTAATCACAATTAGGGTAGTTGTGGATACCATCAGCAGTAAGAATGTTAAGTTAGTCATTCATTCTAATGCCCATAATGTCCTACTCTATATACTTAGTATAGAGAGTGAATAAATGTTTTGAACATTTCTTTGGTTTACTAAACGTGGAATAGAATATGCAGAAACTTAAGTTTTAAAAGCTACACATCCCATAATCCATTGATGGTGGACTGAAACTTCTTTTTACAAAAGTGGATTAAAAAAACAGGGGCTCCCAGGTGGGTTTTTAACTCAAAGTAGGTAAAGCATCAAGCTGTATTTGAGTGAATTTGTCCATTATTTGATGTATTAATCATATGAGAACTATTGCAATGACACTGAATTGTTGAGGCCTATGTATTGGGTCCATCAGTATCCAGGCATTGGTGCCAAGACTCCCTGTGGAACAGTTGCTTTGATGCATATATGATGAAGTACTTGGAGAGCAATTCAGACAGACATTGTCTCTTAACTCTGGTGTAATTGTCACTAATAGCATTGTTTAACCAGCAATGGGCCAAGATTATATACACAAGGGGTTTCTGGACCCTTCATGTGGATGTTGAACTACATAGATAATACAGTCATTTGTGTGTAGTGTAGGTCTAACAGCATTTGCCACTTCACTTCATAAAAGTATTTTTCACTGAATATTTTTATATGTATAAAAAGATTAGATTTGTCTTCATTAAAGCACATGGCTCAATTGTTCTGATCGGTCAAAGCTATATTGAAATGAGGTGTTAGGACATTGTGATGGTTGGGATGGAAAGTAGGCCAAAGTAGACAAGAATTGATTACTGTTAGGTGGTATAGAATGTAGAAATCTTCTCACCTACAGTCTTTGCAATTAAGAGGAATCAGAAATTGTAGCCGAGTTCCAAAAGCAAAAGCAAAAGCCCATAATGAAGATAAAAAGACAACTTTCAATATTTGCTTACATTTATGATAGAAGTATGTTGATTTTAATGAAAATAAAATAAAATAAAAATATGCAATGCTATAATGTGGAAATTCCTATTCAATTAAAATGTTAAATATTATGTCAGATAGAAAATCACTGAAGAAATGTTTTTGGTTTTGCTATTTAATTAACTAACAGGGATAGTGGAAGTGTACAGGTTTGTGACTGAATGGATTTCACCATAATTATTATACATGGAATGGTCAAAACATGGAATGTCAGATGTTTAACCCATGCTATAAGATGTCTTTAACTGTATCACCAATACACTTCTTCCAATCACCAGTGACCTCAGTCTCCAGGGGAAAAAAAAGTATTTTTCTAAAACAATAATTATTACCAAAACCACCTTTCCTAGCAACAGATTCTTACCTCGACATACCATTTTATTTTTCATCGACTTGTTTTGATTATAGGATACACTTTTAGATGGTATACGTAGGAGGTACAGATGTCACAATTGGCTGACTTTACTATAACCAAATGTACTACCGTATTCTGGGGCCTCTTGATTACTATGATAATATAGGTTGTATGGTGGTCAAAATAGCCCCACTTATGGACAGGTGTAATATCTTTAGCCAACAAGAATAGAATGTCTTGATCAAATTGCTTCCTGTAGTCCAAATTAGTCACTCTGGAGAACTTGTCATACCTCTGTCTTTCATTTGTTCTTAATTCAATTCAATTCTATATTACTGTAATGTAGGCCACTGGCCCATGTACAGACATACATACATACATACATACATGTATCTATTAATTATAATTACAGGTGGCAGGTAGGGTACATATACTATAACACCGTATATAGCTAATTATTTCCATTGGTGGAATTATTTCCATTAATTGTAAGGCTTTGTGAATAAATACTTGTAAAGTAGACAACACATATTTGTTTTGAGTTGACATAAGTATAACAAACATGTGTAGAGAACCGAGTTACATATCTGTTAGGAATGTAGTGTTTTATAAGTCCTGTATACGATGGACAGATCAAGATCAAATTAAACTCATCCTCTAATTTGCTCTTAAGTACAATATTTCCGTTATTAAACTGGCTTTACCATTCATGTGAATACACTATTGCCATTGTGGATCTCACTTCATTATTTAACATTTATTTGGTACATTTTCAACTTTATTTAGCTAATGTTAGATATTATTACTGTGATTTCTAGATGGTTGTCAGATTGAGGGTATATTTTACCTAATCATTGTGATGACATCTAGCACAATATGCAGAATATTTAAACTAATTATATACACTAAATTATGTATATGAATAGTTACCAGGTATAACTTGTGTAATTAAAGCTTGTCATTATCGAATAACATGAGTTTGGTTTGATTTCAAAGAGTAACTTGTTGATAGAATTTATCAATTTGGAGAGCATGTACAAACTGACAGCTGAAGAGTTAATAGTTGGCAATAATGCCAGCATGTTATATACAATGTGTACACACTGGCAAGAGATGTAGGATGTTCTTAGAGTGTACACCTGTGCTATGTAACCATCATACCCAGAGAAGACTGTACTCAACAATACACCACTGAATACAGATTATCTCCCCTGATGTGATAATTCCATGAAAACAGTACAACCAGTCTTTGTCTGTTCTGTATGAATTAGAATGATGGGCAATCGATCAGCCAGAAATCACGTGGAACGCTTTGTTGTCCGGCATCAATTGGAAACCAAGCATGAAGCTGTTTTATTGGCAGATAAACGCCATTTTCTTGATATTAATAGATTGTTATAGGAGATTGAACTTCAAGGAAATATAGGTAAATAGAAGTGGTAAATGTTTAATAATAAATCGATGTGATCAATTTTGTAATCAGCAATAAAATGTTAAAATGATAAAAAGATAAGTGTACATTATTAAGCCATATTGAATACAATAGGATGCTAAAAAATAGTACCAATATTTTTGTCTCTCTGATATTTAAGTTAATGTGCTATAAATAATTAATCACCAAGACTCCATAAAAACACATTCTGTGTTAATGTGTTTGCTGCTCTATATATTTAAATCATGTGCACTATTACATTGTTATTTCTGATTGGTCAGAAATCGGGTTACATACTGAACATCAATGAGAATCCATTCGTTAAATGAATATCAGATCTTGTTTTTGAATGGAATTATGAATGTTCAATAATTATTGATCAAACTTGCTATGATTTCCCATGACATTGATTAACACTTTACATGGTAAACACACAAAACCTTCAGCATATTTGTACACAGCATTGATCTTCAGGAAAGTTGTTAGTTAATTAATAAAATGTCATGTGTACAACATAGAGGTTGATGTAGTTAGGGAATTCCTACATTGAAAAGTTTGCACGTCAGCTTTTGCATATATGGCTCAAGGAATATACACAAAATTGAAGTCAATTCTTATCAATAAATTAATCAACAAATGTGCATGGAAATATATAGTTATTTGACAGCTTAATATGATTAATTATTCAACATATGTGGTGGATTTTCACTGTGGATTAACTTTTCCATAATAAACTGTTGAATTTGTGACGTTGTAGGCAAACATTGACTTTAACATCATGATTTTGACGTAATAGGTAGACGAATGCTCAACATTGTCTCTATATATCAAGACGTTTTTCTGCAGTTTTCCATGTTTTATTTTTATTTTTAAAGAAGATTATATTGAATAATTAGAATAACCCACTCGATACGAGTGATTCTGGAAAATATGTCCCTCGTGAAATTAATGTTCAATGTTCCTCACTGAAGCTCGGAACTCAACATTAATTACACTCAGGACATATTTTCCGTAATCACTCATATCTCATGGGTTATCCTCTAATTTACAAATGTCCATAAAAATATGAATATATCCAAGAGCTTAATATCATGATATAATTATACTAATAGCAATGAATAGAAGATGTACTAATGATATTGATTTATTCCCAAATGTGAATTCATGCCTGAGAACATATGTTTCAAATGCCAGACTTCATAAAACCACTAAGCATTATTCTGACATTTTATGCAAATGATAATTTTTATAAAGGTAAACATGTGCATGGTTGGATGCAGTGGCTCAATATTAATCCCAAATCAAGTTTGATGATGATAATGAAATTATGACATGCACATAGATCAATAATACACACGCTCTTGATCCTAAGTGTTGGTTAGTTGGTTGACTTGGGGTTTAATGCCACTTTCAAGATTATTTCACTCATATTAAGCCTTGTGTTTGTATGTGCGCTATTTGTACGAGGCTGGATTTTATTGTGTTATCTCACTGGAATATAATGCTGCAGTTAGAACACATGCCCACCAGTCCTTGCTTTACTCCGTTAAAAACTGAGTGGCAAGCAGAGAAACAACAAATACCATTTTAAAACATATTTAGGTATGACAGAGACATGCAGGGATCAAACCAGTGACATACGACTCCCAGGGCCGACAATCTTTACCATTGTGCCACTGAGACATCTATTCCCAACTCTAAATCCAATCCATTCTTGATCATGTACAACTCGCCAATTCCCTCACCTTATATGTTTAATGGATTTACATTAAAATAATGTTAATTGTTTTATTCTGTGAAGGGCAAACATTGTTCTTGACCACTGTGGTCAAACATTGTTCTTGACCACTGTGGTCAAACATGTAGGGCTGACATCAACAGCACTGAGGATCTCATCTGTACAACGGTGGTCAATAGCTTCACATTGGTGGCTATGTCACCACTGACAATTGGCATTATGCCTGGACATTGGAGAAAGCTGTCTTGTGTAATTACACCAATATAGATATTGTTTCAACTCTGTACCAGGAACAATTTGTTGTTGAATACTACTTCACTGGTGCTAATACATTTACAAGTGTTAAAACTGGAGCTGAGATGAGGATTGAATTTTGTCAGATGATGAAAACTAAAATTTTCATTTACATATATTGTGTTTTTGTGGGTTTTTTTGTTATTGGGTTTAGAGTCGCTTTCAAGATTCTTTCACTTATATCAGGTCTTGTTATCTTATGGCAAGAGAAAACCCATTTGAATAGTTTATGGGGATAACAATATCTATAATAGAAATGTTTCTTTTGCATAGTATTGCATACAAAGACAACTACCATACTGAAGGCATGAGATGAATTATATTCACATATTACAATAATTAATAGACATGTACGACATATCCTCTCATAAAATCAATGAACTAACACCTCCATGGTATTGCAATTGTAGGCAATGATAGCTCATTGATCTGTATAGAAACCTTGTATAAAAAAATACATGTCCATAATTGATTCTGAATAGGTCAATATGATAATACATGCCACTGGAATCTTGTCTACTGTAATATTTAACCATGAGTTTCTATTACAGTTTATACCTGACATTTGAGTTGCATGTGAATATTATCCATGCAACTTAGATATATAACTTTAATGTCAATAATTACTTAAAAAACATCAGAGTTCTTGTAATAAATATGCCATGATGTACCAATGCTACAATGGCATTGATGGTGACATTTGTTTAAATCGTTGAATTATTTGAAGTTATTGAGATGTGTAGAATTCACATCTACATGCATGGAAACAGTTCTCACTTACTATATAGTCCAGTGTTTAACTCTTGTCATTGCCATCACAGTATAGCTGGTGATCTCCAGAGAGAAAACAGAGTCACAGACACAGGATTTGGCCCAATTAATGGAATCAGTGTAACCACTATGAGCCATTTGATTTAAGCATATTTTATTCACAAGAAAAGGTTGGTAATCAATATAGAAGCTTACTTGAATAGCACTCCTCTGTTGTTTGTGTTTTGGAACAGACTTCATGTGGGAAGGTTTGATTATTGCTGTAAAGACACTTGTACTACATACAGGAACCTTTAAGGGTACCGCCGTCTTCATGCTGAAGGAAACATCGTATGTCCTGGGAACAATGGCCATTGGCAATCCAGCAGGGAGAGAAACATAGAAGAACATGGCTTATAGTATTGCTTTAAATAAATACAGATATTGTTTATGGTCCAACAAACTTCAAATAGTATGCCTTTAAGTATAGGCATTATATTTTTCTGAACTACATTTTGGTGCGATAAAAATGTATAGCTTTGGACCCCATTTACCTCTAAGGTACAAGTACCTTAGTAAATTAACACATAAGCTAAGAACATTGTCTCTTTTGTAAAACAGAATGTGTCTTTTCACCACTTAAAGCCTTGGTAAAACGTTTATGGCCAGCTGTTGGTAAAACATTTCAAATTTACCGAATTAGGACAAATAACATGTTTGGCCACTATAACAATGTATGGGTTCATTCAAAGCAGCAATACATCAGCTAAAGGCACACAAATTGACTGCAGAATGACTGTACTTCACGGTGATCAATAAGTCCTAGTACGGTTGCAACAAATACTCCTGTGTATTGTCCAGTGTTGCTAGTCTCTCACTAATTCATGCTCGTTCTATTGTTTCTCACAGTTTACAATTTCCCAGCAACACCTCCACTGTAAATGTGCAAATTATACAGCTGTTTTTCAAAACAAACTTCACATTAACTAAATTTAATTTGGACAGTACTGCCTCGTGCAAAGTGACTGTAGTTATCTGCTGCGTGGAAATTGTACCTTCACATAAGAGATAAACTAATAGAACCAATGTCCCTAGTTGCTGTTCCACCTGGGACATAGATGTAAGCCACAGATAGCAATTTGCAAAAACTTTTTGCATATCCAAAGATCGGCGTTTCCACGTGGCATCGTTACCATAGTGTTGAGTGTAGAAGTTCGAGATGGCCGCCATGGCATCAGTGTCGGTACGCAAGATTGGAGAAGGTCAGGGGTCACGCATGCTTTCTTTGCTCTATATTTCCATGTTCATTAATTGCTTTGGTCACTTTTCTCACGCATGTTTCCATTCACACTTGTTGGCAAAATGTCCTTAGTTTGTCCACATACTTATTGTCAGTGGTAGGTTGGCACGGGTAATTCCAGATGTCTGTTTAACCATGTAGACTTATAGATCTGGACCTGAGATTATGAAACTTTTTGAGTACGATTTCATGCTTTGTTACTTAGTGACATATTTTCTAAATTGCTCATATTTTGTATAATTAGTCAATGTTGAATTCATATCGTAGATCTGCATCCACTCATCTCAATGATGAGCATAACAATGGGGTATGATCTCAGCTTCTCTGTACCTTCAATATTTTTAAAGGGTTCATGAATCCATGGTAATACATACAGGTTTGACTTAGTTTCACAACTTAAATACATATTCATGTTATTGTAACAATTGTCTGACCTACAGAATGGTAGTGGTATTAAATTGAATATCTTTTCCAAGCTGTTTATATTCATGAATGAAATTAGGGTATGTCAAACAAACAATATCCAACTTATGTGGGCTTAATCCTTCCTTGTTTTGTTTTTGTTGCACTATGCTTTTAACAATGATGCGAAATTTGTAAAATGAAATAGTAATGAATTCATAGATAAACTTGTGAGTATTGTGTAATACAGTATAAATGCAAACCAATACTTTGGATATCAAGAAGAGTGCATTTTGCATCTTACGGGAATAACTTTATTGGATGTCACTCACCACACATTTATGCAAAGCAATCAGAGAATGTACTTTAAAATATATAAATGAAAATAAGATGTAATTGTCCCTTACTGTTATACCCCACTGTCCCCATTGTGACTGCCTTTACATCCCCCCCCCCCCCCTACCATTATACCAAGCTGTCTATATTAATTCTTTGGTTAATAGTGTATTTTTTTTGAATTTTCATAGTTTCTACAGATTACAAGCACAAAATATATGTGTATTTGTATGTTTAATACACAAACTGTTGAGTTGTCCAAGCCATGACATTATTTGTCCTTGCTGTCACTTAAGCCATGATAACGGCAGTGACCATAACAGCAGTGACATTCTAGAACATAATTAGTATTAAAACAATAAATGGTCGGCAAATTTCCTAGGACACATCCTCTTTGGTAGTGTCCTCACTTGCATGATTGAACTGGAGATGTTCAAATATATTAATTTGTTTGGTTTTCAAGGTAGACCATAAAACGGTCATTTAAAAAATAATGATAAATGATATACTTTTGGAAAAATATATTTTACATTGCATTTGGACCACTGGAGTTGACACATGAATTCTGATTAAAAATTGACACTTTATGGCAATATTTTAAACACACAAAAAATAAAAATCATTATTAATTTTATGTCTATATCGTGGAGTGCAGTGATCCTAATTAATTAATACTGAAAAGATTTATTTAATGTCAAATTTTAGAAGGAGAAACATATACTGTAAATCAGGATATTAATGCGAAAAATGCAATTGGCTTATAGCCGCATTTAATTCCTACGCATTATGGAAAATAATGAAAGGTACGTCCGGGAAAAACATGAATAGAGGCCTGGTCAATCGCATTTAATTGTTGTCGCATTTATGTCCAAAAGCTTGATGTTGCATTAAATTAGTGACGGATTAATTTCCTGATTTACAGTATATGGATTATCTTCTAGGGAAGTCAATGTTGTGAGATAATCCAATCTTCCAAATGGATTAGATTACATAGTCATCAATGATAAATTCTGACAAAGATAGACATAGATTTTGAAATATTAGGCTATTCTGAGTATTATATTCTTTAGCAATAACAACATTTGAAATAATGAACTTGATGAACCAGGAATGTATGCAGTTAGTATGAGTAATATCAAAACAATTAATGTCAGCCATTGTTATTCTGGAAAGTATATTTTGAACTATACTGTAAATTGTTCACTTCTATTTGTATACAAATGGCTGGTGTATGTTTTCAAATATTAATTCAAACATGGAAATCTCATATTTACAATTTTACTAAAATATGAAAAAGAAATGCCCAAATGCATGTCCCATAGGTTTAAACAAGTAATTGTACTGAAAACATGTTTATAAAATTTAGATAATAGAACTTAACCCATGTACGGTAGATAATACATATATGTATATTATAACCATATGCTATGATATTCTGCGTATTATATATCTTGCTCTGAAAAGCCTACTTAATGTTTTTGAAAATGTAGTAAAACTGCTTCATCCTGTCATTATCTCACATCCTGTCATTATCTCACATCTTGTCATTATCTCACATCCTGTCATTATCTCACATCATTATCTCACATCCTGTCATTATCTCACATCTTGTTATTATCTCACATCCTGTCATTATCTCACATCTTGTCATTATCTCACATCCTGTCATTATCTCACATCCTGTCATTATCTCCTCTAATCTCCATGGTCAACATTGCTTTACCCCCAGACTGGACCTTGTTGACCAAAGGATTGGTTTTAATATGTGCTACAAGTCTTGAACACTTCAAGCTTGAAGTTTAGCATATTGTTACAGCTAACTTCCAACAGTTGAATAAGCATGATACACACCTTATATTGCATGTATACTAGTATATACTATTTGGCATTGGGTCAGCACAAATGGACTGTTCCATTTCTACTTCCTGATTCAGACTAACTAAACAGAAAGTAGACGTAGGAAAAATATTGTCATATTTCAGTTTGAGGGGGATACATTTGCAGAATATGTAGTGGGCTTATACTACAGAATAGGCCCACTTTGCTTATCTTTTGAAAAAGGG
>JAUTBT010000997.1:0-10911 GCA_032361225.1 Lepetodrilus schrolli | reverse complement strand
CGGGATTTGAACCTAGAACCTCTGGTTCCGAAGTCCAACGTTCTACCACTTCGCTACCACCAGCCCATTATTATTATTAGTAGTAGTAGTAGTAGTAGTAGCAGTAGTAGTACTAGTACTACTACTACTAGTAGTAGTAGTAGTAGTAGTAGTAGTAGTAGTAGTAGTAGTAGTAGTACATGTACTAGTATTATGAAAATGAAAATTCTAGCTAGTTTTTCACCGCGAATTCTATACCAGTCTGCAGAAATATTTGCGATACGATCTGTTTTCAGTTTAGGTAGAGTTCAACTTTTCCTTTTATTCCACAGTGCATTGTATCAGTATAATAGGACTTCACACGTAACATCGCTGGATTCTAGAACACCACCCACCACTACTCAATGTTCTAAACCTCATGTGTATTTTCGAACAAAGTGTTGGTTGTTTCATAAAGGACTGATAATAAAGTAAGGCAAGAGTAAGACTTAATTAAGTCGTTGCCATGTGAAAAGAAGTAGAATGTCTTGTAGGCATAAGGCAAATTTCCCCTCGAAGGCATACTATTGATCTATATTTGTTCGAGTAATAATTATTTTCCAAACAGATCATTTCGAGGACGGCTTTCTTCAATATACAGTATGCAGATTTCCAATACAAAATTGCCTGCATAATTCTATATTCTAATAATAATAGTTACGATCGCTGACTATTGCGGCGATGAACGATAAAACAAAGATTATTCGTAAGTCATCAATTTCATAAGGTAATTCCTTCCCCCTTAGGGAATAATATCGTAGTCAGTCGATTTATTAACAGCTTATTGTCGTTTGAACATTTGTTAAAGCGCTTTATTCTCTTTTTTTTTAAAGAACATATGTCGGATTCTTGGCAATCCTGTTGTAATAGACTCCCATAAACAATTTCAACAATTATATGAATATTCATTGATCATTTGCTTCGGCTTCGTTTTTTTGTGTGTGTTTTGTTGTTTTGTTTCTCTCAAAGGCGTCTTTATGTGGTACAAATCGTCTATAAACTCCAGCATTTCAATGTTTCCAATGGCCGGTATAAGCTTCATTGTGTGCCTGTATCAGTCGTTCTGTCGCACATGGGCAAAATATTCCATTGAAAAGGCTCCGTAAAACACCAATTACTAGTAACTGTGTGTATGTATACATGTCGCGCATGCGTGAAAGATCCCATTGCAAATGACACGTAAAGCACCACATAAATGACTGTCCGTCTAATTCTGTCTGTCAGTGTATATCTGTCTGTCCGACCGTCCGTCTGTGTATGTCTGTCTGTCTGTAGTGTCGTTAACATCGTTGCAATTTATTTTCAATAACAAAATAATATCGAAAACACGTCCAGCAGATTAGCATTATATTGCTTGCCACGAATTTAAGTTTCACATTTGCAATTAAATGTGTTCACCGGGATCACGGATGTATAGTTTCAAACGATATATTGAAATTTCGCTCACTACGGTATGACAGTATAATACGGTCTAATAAGCTCGGTGGATAGTCGTCGCCTTGGTATTTTTTATATGAATATGAAGGAGATGTGCGGATCAAATTGGTGGTAGTACATATTTAATAAAACAAATGACTTCTGACCGCATAGGTTACAGACTGGCGGCATGTTACTCTTGTAAAAAGTAGAAGTCGTCTATCATTAAAATGCTAATTTATATATAAAAGAATGAATTGTAATTATTGATAAAAGCATAATAAAATACTGTAAATAACGCTGGATAAAGTGATATTAGTCACGGTGCCCCTTTTAATCTTAAGAGTGATTTGACGTCCGAACAAGATCTGTGTCCAAGACTTCGCCGCATGCACCGGATTCTCTGTAGTCCCCGGAAGTCACGACCCCTAATCAAGTAGACCCTGTCTTTATTACTTGGTAATATCAAATGATCAGGACATTTTCTTAATCAATTATTTCTTATAAAGGCTTGACCAAGACAGCTTCCATAAGCATCACGTGACTACTGACTATCGCCGGTGACAGTGACAGGAAGTGATCACTCCCCGCGCAGTAATTGGCTGTTTTCGCCCCATGTGATCACTGCGCTCCCATTAATCAGTGAGGTCGTATCAAGAATGTTTCAGTACGTTATGCCGGAGAGGTTTAATACGGTATTGAAATATACAACTCTGAGTGCATAGTCCGTGTAATTCCTTGGCTTGATTAAAAAAAATTACTATGAAAAACAATAAAGCAAGAATTGGTAAAATATTGGTAATATCAATAAATTAACATGGAACAAACCCTGACTGACCAATCATCAATGATTGGTTAACAACTACTTCATACTAATTCTTAGCTATCACCATAAAAATCGCATAGCTAAGTTTGTCAGTTCCGGTAGCAAGGAACAGTTATCATTGGATCAATGTCGAAGATAAAGCTGGCATTGTATTCAAACAATGTCGACTAATTGAGATGGTATCGTGTGCTTCTACTATTTGTAATATTTCTGGATTATGAAACATGTTGTTATTTAAAGGTACATCCTACGCCATACTCATTTCCAAGAAGATATTTAACTCTTTCTATGCTGGAGGCAACCGGAGATGCCCTAAAGAAAAGTGCCTGTGCTTAATCCAGCGTGGAAAGGGTTAATAAAGGTGCTGCAATGTCAGCATGTAGACGTGAAAGTGTGCTCATTTTAGAAATGACTAATTGAACGAGTAAGTCATCGATTTTGTTATCGTTTTGTGAAGTTACTTATCTATCCTAAGCAAAATTAATTAAAGGCCAGTAGACTTTGTGAGGTTATATAACGTTATATTTATGTTTAACAACGTAGACTTTCCAAACGTCTACAGCCCACAGAAGGTCTTCGAGAACTTGCAGACGTATTGGCGAAGAATGGGCGCCAGATTTCTCAAGACGTATTACGAAATTTGGCAGAAAGCTTTCCAAGAAAATATGTACCAGCCCTTAATGTATTTTTGAGTATATTTATGTATACAGGGGCTGTCAAGAGTTGGTCAAGGAATTCAATTAAATATATACGAATGTGGTAAATATCAGTGATATATTAGGAAAACGTATTATACTGGACTATACAAGATCGGATGGGTTGATTAATTCTAAAATTAGCTGGTTGTAACATATATAATTATTACACGTGTCTTTCCTATTATAAAGGAAGCAAAATATCAAATATAATAAATTTTGAATACGAGATTAAAAAAAAATAAAAAAATTGAACAACTTAAAAAAATAATAATAACATTGTCCACTTTCGAAACAAATTGTTTACTAATAATATCTGCATAATTGGATTAAATTTGTTTGATAGATCTTTTTCACTTTTTATTTAATAGAAATGGATGTCAAATTAGTGTTTGATCACTGTGCTAGATGGTCGCCATTAATATGCTGAGGCCAAAAATAGTCGACAATTTTGGATGGAATTGAAGTTATAGTTTTCTAACGATAAGTGATTGTACTAATATAACTTTTGTATATTATTCAACAATTTAAGTCTTATTATTACTACTGGAACTGTAAAACGACACCTTCTATCATAAATGTCGACCATCTTGGATTTGGATAACTTTTTGAGAATACTTTTTTTCACGAGTGTTCCTGGGTTAATATTAATATACCCAAAGGTAACATTATACCAAGTTTGGTACTTGTATCTGCTAAGGGCATGCAGGTATCGATAATCGTAAAGGAAATAAACGCCGAACCACCTCACTAAATAGCATGTCCTACTAATAAGGGATGCTGTGATACGTAGCTACATGCAATGCAGCATCAGAACCGTCACATTCGTCAGGTATGTTGATGGAGCAGAACAAGGGGCCAGACCAGGTACCAATGGTGCATCCAGAACGATATGTGGACTGTGCTGATCATCGGTTAATAATTTGGATGCAATAGTAGTTCCTACTTGTACTGGTGGTAGCGCAATGGTACTTGCGCAATGGACCGGAGGCAAAGGCCCCGGATCTAAATTCCCGTCCCGAAACTTTCTGACGCGAAATTGATAGGATGCGCTGTTTGTAGAGTGGCAATGCAGTTATCATCCTTGTCCTGACAGTACCAGCCAGTGTTTTCAGGTTTACTAAAACATTCTCTCTCTCTCTCTCTCTCTCTCTCTCTCACTCTCTCTCCCTCCCTCTCTCTCTCTCTCTCACTCTCTCTATCTCCCTCTCTCTCTCTCCCTCTCTCTCTCTCCTCTCTCTCTCTCCCTCTCTCTCTCACTCTCTCTCCCCCCCCCTCTCTCTCTCTCTCTCTCTCTCTCTCTCCCTCTCTCTCTCTCTCTCTCTCCCCCCCCCTCTCTCTCTCTCTCTCTCTCTCTCTCTCCCCCACAATCCCGCCGATGGAGTATCTTTACAATCTTGATCAGAGATTGCAATCCTGGTAAAACAGAACGTAGTTACGTTTATAGGTAAATGTAGATGCTAGCTAAGAAGTCATGTAAATTAAACATCGTCCTTAACAAGGTTATTATTTAAAGTGACTCAAACATCAAATTCATATTGTATAAACCTAATATTAAGAACGTAGTGATATATTTCCTTCCAAATTATCTCTAATCGATAAATCAGTTCATTTTCGGAGCGGCAAGCTGGTGAGCTGGATCTAGCTGGAGTGTGTGACAGTCTCCCAACCGTCTGACCGAGGACCAGTCACAGCGTACTCTTCTAACCACGTGAGGAAGACCCGCCATTTGTAAAGAATAACTGATTATCATAGGCAGGAAATAATAATTCATTTAGATGGGTTTGCGTGGCTTTTCATGTCTGAAAGCACAGATTATTACAAATGTAGCTCTATATATTACATGAGCAATAATAATAAGTAAAATCACCCATGTGTATGAATCCTTTTAAGCCTGTTAGCCAGCTAGCCAGTACGTGTTTCTGAACAGGTGTCACAACGTCTTGAATGGCATACTGTTCTCTCAATATCAGCTGTGTGTTTTGCATTGCTGTGAATTAATGTCAGATTATTTATTTATTTATTTATTCATATATTTATTGACAGTATCGTCAACCGAATAAAACTAACGGTAACTAGTAACGTATAAACTAGCATGCGGATGTTACGAGCAACGATGTAGCGCTTTCAAATAGCAATTATTTCAAGGGTAGATTTTTTTGGGTACATTATAGCTTTTGTGTCATCATTTATCATTATTAATAAAGAATAAATTGACTACTAGTATTCTACTTCGTATAATTCCAAGTAATTTGAGTATCCGCATGAATATATAATAAAAATACTGAATTTGAAACATACTAAATAATATGCACCCTTCATTTCGTGTTGGGCCACATTTATACTTCAATATATAACGTTTGTAAAATAAATGTACCCATAAATACATACTAGTGATGCATGAGCACCAATTCTATATTGATATTCATTAAAATTGACTCGATGACATAAAATATGATACTTTTGAAACCTAAATAAATATCCTTTATACTGTCATTGCTGTATTCCGGTGTCATAATTTGGTGGCTATATTGTTTATATGACACCCTTTCATGAAGCTCTCGTATTCACTAAGAGACCATAATGCTGTCGTAGTGATCAACGAGAACGATAGATAGGAGAGCGCTCTTATAGTGTATGCGAGAGCTTCATGAAAAGTGCGCTGCTATTCGGTCAAACGGGTTAATGAAAGGCTATGATAATGTGTGTTTAGCCAGTGTTTATTTGTTGAAGTGAAGTGAACAGTAACTATACAAAGACGTGTGAAGTCAGTCATTTTACCGACAAACTTAATAATGCACATTCGGGGCATCTTCGGCCCAAAAAAACCCCACTTTCTCGGGGTAATGGGTCCAGTTCTTTCACCCGGAGATTGCTACCCAACTGGAATGATTGACTCCATCAATCGTTCAGTTTATCATTCAGATTACATACAGGATAATATCAATTTATTTGTATTTTTGTGCTGATAATACATGTAGATTATATAAACCCAACTTAATCCACCGCATTAGTGCGTCATAATTTTATTTACTGGATTACATGATTATATAATCAAAATGTAGCCATTGCATTACAAGATTATGAAACAGAACACCCTTTTTGTAACGGTTGTATCAACTAAATGACTATAACCAGTGATAACGTTCTCGTATTTATCCTTCTCGTTAATTGACCACCGGGTGGGTGGTAGCGCAATAGTAGAAGGTTTGGACTTTCGCAGCTAAATCCAAAGGCCCCATTCAGTCTCTGGAGCCTTACATCAATGTTTGTGAAAGTTACCTTTCTGACGCGATATTGATAGGATGCGCTGTCTGTACCGTGGCAATGCAGTTATCATCCTTGGTCTGTCAAGGTCCTCGTAGGTTTACTGCAACAGTCAGTGCTACGGATGTTGCAGGTTTCTCCATACGTTAAACTGACAAGCCGTGATATAAGTGAAAGAATCTTGAAAGCGGCTCTAAACCCCAATTTTAATACACTCAAACAAACAAAAAACAACAACAAACTGATGACTACAAGAGTGCTGTGGTTGCGGACAAAGAGCGGACAGAGAGCGGACAGAAAGCGGACAGAGAGCGGACAGAGAGCGGACAGAAAGCTGACTCAGAACCATAACTACTGCATTACTCTACCAGCTTTAAAATCAACTATTTAGCCACAATGTAACAAAAGCGCAATTTTAAGCACTTCATTGCCATGATGTCAAACCGACACAACACTATCATGTACGGATTGTTAGTGCATTGTTTCCCCTACCATCAATGTAGCTTGATATTATCAATAAGGATTCGTTGTTAGCCAGACGTAATGCAGATTGATCACATAGCGGCAATTATTCCGTAACTACTTGATTTTCTACTGATGGCACGTGTCTCTGTTAAGCGGTAATTGTTTGCTGACAGACTAGCTAACACCTTTGATGGTGGGACCATCCCCGATATTAGACAATTCCCGTTCTGAAGTATGTGCTGTGTCTGGGTATCCAGATTGACATCCCCTGATCATGATCGTCCTAACGGCATCCATTGGATGACTGACAATCTCCACCACTTCGTCATCTCTTGGATAATTGACACCCCTGATTGCCCTAGCGGCATTCCTGGATGAGTGACACCCCCGCTGATTAACACTTTGGTTGCCATGGCAATTATTTTATGACTGACACCCCTGATCGTCGTGAGGGTATTTTATTATTTGAGAATTGAAATCCCCCGTAACTGCAACTGCGTCTTGATCTTGACTTAGTGACACCCCTCGTAACCGTAACTGCTTCTCTTGACAAAGTGGTTCCTCTCGTAACCGTGACTGCTTCTATTAAGTGAGCGACACAGCCCTTGTAATCGTCATGGTTTCTCTTGACCGATTGACATTTCTCGTAATCGTAACTGCTTCTCGTGAGTGACACCCCTCTCGTAACTGCGACGAGTCTACGTTTGACACCCCTCGTAACCGTGACGATTTCTCTTAGATTAGTGACGCCCCTCGTAACTGACATCTTGACCTAGTGACAAGTACCTTTCGATCGTAACCGTGACGGGATCTCGTGGTTTCGTGATACCTCTAAATATCCTGAAGAAAACTAATTGACGAACGACACCTCCGATTGCTCTGACGGATTTTTCTTGCCGAACGACGCCGATGACTGACGTGACGTCGTCCGTTCGCAGGTTGACGTGCTTGGCTGATCAAATACCTCAGACCGCTAACAGTAGCCACATTGTCTAACAACACTTTTATTAGATGAGTGAAGACGTCTAACACTATGTCGGAACACATTTCCGATAAGCCGCGTTACAGACGGGCAGTGACGTCACGCGCCACGACGAGTGAAAATAGCAACAATAAAGCTTACATTAGTATAACTGCATCCAAAAGACTATGATGACCCAGGATAACTATAGTGTGCAATTATTCTATCAATTTTCTCCACAAAGACACCGTTCTTGCTCAAGCTTAGTATTTTAATCTCTTCGTTGTATGAAGGATGTGCGACGGTTGTCAGTCGAGGTCGAGGTGATATATGATAGAGAGATTTGGAGGAGGGGAGGGGGGGGGGGGTGACGTGTCTATTTGTGTAGTTCAGATGCAGGTATTGTTCGGTGAAACAGAGAGTTGATACGAACAAAGCAGGTATCGTTATCAGAATAAACAGAAGACATACTGAAGGTGTCTTATCGGGAATGTATGACAGCTATTTGTATTCCACTTGCAGCATTATTCTTACGGACATGGAATACCAATGCAAACAAATCGTCGTTTCTCTTGTATACATGACAAACAGAATGCAAATGTATCTTATCTGTAATGTACGAGAGCTATTTGCATATATATATACTAAGCAAAATATATTAAGGGCCGGAAGATATTTTATGGGGGATGCTTTCTACCAAAGTTTGAACTCTGCTTGAGGAATCGGAGACGGTTCGTTTTCCAATACGTCTGCAAGTTCTTGAAGAGTACAGAGAGTCTGTAGACGGTTGGAAAGTCTTCGTTGTTAAAATATTAGAAAGCTAAACGTCCAAAGTGTCTGCTGGCCCTTACTTAATTGTGTTGAGTATATGTTACAATATTCTTATTACGGACATGGAATACCAATGCAAACAGACTGTCCTTAAATCTTCTCATAGTTCTCATATATATTCGTTTTACAATATACAATATATATATATATATATAATATATATATACGTGCACTGGAATATTGCGTATTGCCATCCTACTTCGACGGATGTTTAAGTAGGCAATGGTTGTGTGTGTTCAGACCATGGCGCGACAGCTTCGGGTATAGCAATGAATAAAACGAATCCAGGAAACCGTTATGATGGAATAAAAAGTAAATCACCGTTTGCTAAGCTTTTACAGGAATCTATTGGGGTACCCACACGAAAGTACATTACAGTAATGTATAATGGTTATGGGTCATCGTTTCACCAAGCTCTCCCGTCTACTACGAGAGCATAGTGCTGTCGTAGCGATCTTTTATACATGGTAAACGGGCACTCAGGAGAGCGCTGTGGTTTCATGGTTGAGCTTTCTGACATTTTGTATTGCAGGAGGGGATAGCAGCAGCTGGTGGTCGTTTAAGTATTAAGTAGATACCATATAAATTCAGTTTTCTATAGTAAGATGGTATTAGTTCATCCTATGAAAGAACAATTTAGGTCTTGATACGCTAGTCAGTAGGTGTTAGCTTGAACCATACAGTTGTCGTTAGCTTCACCCTTGCCTTCAGCTTCCAATCTGAAACGTTAAGCTGTTGCCAGACGCCGCCAGATCTTGGACTGATGTTCCAGAAATTGGGTTTGTTAACATATCCCACACCTCGCTAACGCAAAGGTTAAACGCTGACACGTTATTCCTCGAGTTGGCTATCGTCTAAAATGGACGGAAATGGTGTGACGGCAAAGAAAGTGGAGGATGAAGACGACGACGAAGGGAAATGGGTCACACAGCATAACACGTTTAGTGTCAATCGCAACCTTAACAGACCTCGCCTAAAGGGAGGTCGTTCAGATTCCTATATCAGATTGTATGCATTCGTACGACTGTCCAAGAAGTGATTTCATTACGTTCTGGACGTTTGGCGGACGTGTGGAGTGACCTCACGCTCTAGGTTAACCTATTGGGAGGGGATATTTTTCTCGTGAATGTGGCGAACGCCCTCTAGCGGACGGTATTTGGTGACGGAACCGGAGGTGCTAAGGCGTGTTATCTAATCACAGCCAATCAGCGGGAGCATTAGCTGCGGGTCTAACCTGGCGATACCGGTAGTAGGCTGCAACTAATGTGTCCAGCGTAAAATATTGGTCGATATACGATGGAACCTTTACTACTACGAATATAACGCGACGATAAGTATTTAAAGTATACTACCAGATCATTGCGACGATAAAGTGGTATTTTGTAATTATGATGTCTTGTGTAGAGGGTATAAATTCAGCGAGGCAAGATAGAAAGATAGCTAGGATAGAAACAGAGAGAGAGAGGGAGAGAGAGAGAGAGAGAGAGAGAGAGAGAGAGAGAGAGAGAGATATGAGAGGGGGTGATAGATGTGATGCGGGAGAGAGGGAGATGGGAGAGAGTGTGTGTGTGAGAGAGAGAGAGAGAGAGAGAGAGAGACAGACAGACAGACAGACAGACAGACAGACACAAATTATTCCGCTTGTGACATGAATTAGAACATAATTTTTAATGGCATGTATTGCTTTACGTATTGTCTGTTCAGGCAACGCTCATTTCAGGGGACTAGCAATATTTGCATACACGCACATTTTACTTTAAACTCTGTCTTTTTTCGGTGTGGTGGTGGGTGGAATGTGGGTGGGTGAATAAAAGGAGGTTCGTCCAGGGAAGACGACAGTAACTGAGTGTGCAAGTACTTTAGCTCTGAGGTCATTCGATAAAAGAAAAATCTTTTGTTTTTTAGTAATGCAAGAACAAAGTACAATCTAGTCAGCGAACTCTTTGTCTATCTTTGAATACATCTTCACGATCAATGTACAAGACAATAGGATGCGACAGAACATCTAGATATGCATTATACTATGGAATCGATATGAAAATGGACTGCATGCAGCCGGTAACAAAGTAGACTACTGGTGGTAACAAAGTGGATAATATCTGGTAACAAAGTAGACTATTGATGGTAACAAAGTGGATAATATCTGGTAACAAAGTGGATAATATCAGTTAACACAGTAGACTACTGGTGGTAACACAGTGGATAATATCTGTTAACACAGTCGACTACTGGTGGTAACACAGTGGATAATATCTGTTAACACAGTAGACTACTGGTGGTAACAAAGTGGATAATATCTGGTAACAAAGTAGACTACTGGTGGTAACAAAGTGGATAATATCCGGTAACAAAGTAGACTACTGGTGGTAACACAGTGGATAATATCTGTTAACACAGTAGACTACTGGTGGTAACAAAGTGGATAATATCTG
>JAUTBT010000996.1:0-10911 GCA_032361225.1 Lepetodrilus schrolli | reverse complement strand
GTCAGTACCAGCCGATGCTCGCAGGTTTACTGCAACATTCAGCGCTACGGATGTTGCGGGTTTTCTCCTGCCCTAAAATGACAAGTCGTGATATAAGTGAAAGAATCTTGAAAGCGACTTAAAACCCCAATCCAAAAATAATAATTAATTTAAAAAAGAATGAATGAATGAATGAATGAATGTAGATGTGATAAAAGATGCTGTTATACTGGTTTCTACCGGATGGATTACCCCCCTTTGACCAAATCAGTAGAGTGTTGGACTGGTCCTGCCACACATAAAACATTGCATTGCTGAGTACAGTGAAATTCAACATTACTAATCCGTCCCAATAGTTTATATTAATAAATAAATAGTCCATTTATGGAGCGCATTCCAGCCGGTGCTTGCAGGTTTACTGCAACATTCAGTGCAATGGATGTTGTGGGTTACCTCCTGCCCTAAACTGACAAGGCGTGTTATAAGTGAAATAATCTTGAAAGTGGCTCTTTCAATATATATGACAGCTAATGCATGCTCAAAGCAAAATAATTTCTGGTTAGCTATATTCATCAGTGTATTTTCAACAGGTATAACTTGACGCAGGCTGGCAGTGACATAGATGTCTTCATAGTTTACCAGGCTAAAACCAGCCAGCTACTGGGATTCAGTCCCCCAAAACAAACCATCAAGGTGAGCAATAATGTTGATGTGTTTGAACAGTGAGAGGTTTCAATTTAGTAGAAGTACAGTAATTGGTGGGTTGTGTGGATCATTCATTTAATTGTTTGACAGGAAACTGTCCTAATTACTGATTTAACTGAATGCTATCATTCTGAAATGGAACAGGAATTTTTCTGGTGTATTTCTTTCTTTCCTTCTTTCTTTCTTTCTTTTCTTTCTTTATTTCTTTGTTATTTATTATTTATTTAGTTATTTAGTTATTTATTTAGTTATTTTATTTATTATTTGTCGAAAATGGGTGAAAGATTCCTCCATTTATTTATTTATTTCCTTCATTCCTTCCTTCATTCCTTCCTTTCTTTATTCATTCTAGAACAGTGATCGTGAGAAGTGTGACTACACTATACTGGAGCTGCATCGGTACTGTGAACTTCTGTGTAGTGGAGATCCACGCTGTGTGGAGACACTGTATCTCCACGATGACACAATCATCCACAGGTCTCCACAGTGGAGAGATCTCTCTCACTTGGCTCCACTAACTCTTACAAGGTGAATTCCTGCTAATGGGGGATTATTTACTACTGATTTGGAAATTCTCTACAGAATTTAATGCAATTATCCATCAAATTTAGCATAATACTCCACAGAATTTAGTGCAATTTTTCATAAATATAGTACAATTTTCCAATTAGGCTGTTTATCAATGTTATACATCTCCACGTATATTTTACTCTTAATGTTTTGGCATGGTTTTTCATGCTTGTTTTATTTTCTTGCATGGCTAATTAGTAATTATATTGTAAATAATAAAATTGTAGTCACTGTGTATGGTTCAAATATTCTCACTGCGATGTAAAGCACAGAAATTAGTGCATGTAAGTTAGTGCAATTCATGCTCAATTTTTATTATGTATTCAGGCAGTGTTTGGACAAATACCTGAGAGATGCTCAGGGGTCAAATGGGGTCAAAAAGCTACAGAAATGGAAGACTGAAAACCCTGGATCAGACATATTACCAGCTAAAATGTCCAAACTATCCTACATCATCATAAGGCTGTTACAAAATGCAAGGTTTGTCTGCTAAAATGTTCCTTTTGAATACTGAAATAATGAGATTAAGTGTGGATTTTGATAGATGAAATCTCCATGACATCAATAAACATTTATAATATCGCAACTGGAAATTCTTTGTGTTCCAGTGGTGTTATGGTCATATGTCAGCTCAAGACATTGTGTTTTAAATCTGTGGGTACCTGTAAGGAGAGACATAACTGACATTGGTAGGCAATCACTGGCGAC
This sequence comes from Lepetodrilus schrolli, assembly GCA_032361225.1. Taxonomy (NCBI): domain Eukaryota; kingdom Metazoa; phylum Mollusca; class Gastropoda; order Lepetellida; family Lepetodrilidae; genus Lepetodrilus; species Lepetodrilus schrolli. The sequence goes on along the minus strand of JAUTBT010000996.1, from coordinate 8,949 downwards.
TCACAGACTGCTACATTTATGCGTATAAACTGCTCGATCTCAGCAATTCTATTGTCACTGGTTTATGGTTTATATCAGTGTTTTCATATTCTATCCAAAACTATTATTAGAACTGTCCAGGAAGCAATTTCCCCATAAATTCCCAATGTCTACAGGGATGTGTCCAGGAAAGAATGTATCCATGTCTTCCGACCCGATGCTAGCGAGGAGAGATCTGTGCTTCTGTCTGTCCGTCGTTGTCAGTATTCGCCCTCACAGGTGGCAGACATCATTCTCAGGTATGTCATTTATCTGTCGCAATGTTGTATGTATTCCAAGATTTCAGAGGTGGCTGCTAGTGCAATGGTAGAACGTTTAGACTTCAGAGACAAGGGCCTGGGTTCAAATTCCGTCCTGGGAGACTGGCATCAATGTTTGCGAAGGTTACCTTTCTGACGCGATATTGATAGGATGCGCTGTCTGTACAGTGGTAATGCAGTTATCATCCTTGGTCTTGTCAGTACCAGCCGATGCTCGCAGGTTTACTGCGACATTCAGCGCTACGGATGTTGCGGGTTTCCTCATGCCCTAAACTGACAATCTGTGATATAAGTTAAAGAATCTCGAAAGCAGCTCTAAACCCCAATACAAAAAATATAATAAAATATGAAAATATTGAAAACCAGTGGGATATACAGGAACTGTAGCTGGTTACCCAATATACTTGTGTAGATACATCAAATGTACATACTTTCATGTAAAAATACGTTTGACCATGAACTATGTAAACAAATCCGTGATTGTATGCCTTTAAATTTAACTGAAAATACTTCTTGAGATGAAGGAAAAAAAGTTCTCGGTACATTAGCATCATGGACAGATTTGGCCCACTAGGAGCCCACACTAACTATAATGATGTAAACAACCCATCGCTTATCTCTTGCATTCTGGGCACGACGTTGATACCGTTCTATAGAACTGCCAGCAGTCAGATTGGAGTAGGACACGAATAGAGAATTACCATTTGTCCGATGACGTAGGATATCTGTGACAAATGTGTGCTAAATCTGATGATCATGAGTCCGTGCGTGTTTCCATTTGACGTTCACTCGGAGTCGTCTCGTGCTCATAGATATGCATGTCATTGTATTATGTTTTATTTTATGTTTTACCTTGATTTACTCGAGTAATGCGCCGATCAGTTGGAAACATATTAAAAAGTGGCAATAAATACGTATTTATTTTACAATATGTCTTTGGCGCAAATGTTTTGTGGGCGTACCTTTTTTTTCTCTCTCCAATCATTGGATATTGGCCTAGAAAATATCATTTCTAGGAATAGAAATGGCATCTTTGAAAATGTGAAATTGAAATTCAAATTCATATATGCCTATTTGAAAAGATCATAACCAAATCTGTAAATAGAGAGCATAATATGCTATAATAAAATATAATACTATATATTATTTTTAATGTGGCCTTTTCCTTTAATCATAAACATCATATCTATAAATCGTCGTCAGTTTGTTGCACATGACATCAGATAGCCCATTGGTATCCATCCCCGGACACAAATACGACACAAGTATACTAATGTGAAATTAATGACTTTCTGGATATCCCTGTCCAACTCCCAAGACATGTTTTTGTTTCCTTCACCAATGATTTAACCATCGGGTTTCCTTTCGTATTTCGCCTTTCTTTCTGGGAGGTAGAAATCCTAAAAAAAATATATGAAAAGACCCACATAAATATCTATGAAAAATCCTACACACAATCAAAACGTAATTGCTTACACTCACTAACAATATTGCTATTACATATGGATTACAATACAAAAGATAATTGTAGATGAAGGAGGATTTCTATTTCACTGTTGATCGTATTGATACATAACAACATCCTCTAAAACACAGGCCTAGTGTCTCCGTCTGTGCATGAAAGAGCAGTCTGTGTCTTGAGGATGCTGGAGTAGAGAACAGAGCAGTTACCTCCCCTTTCGCAGACGTGTGGCCCGGGGTATTGTACTCCTCTTTCTCTGGGTGTGTCAGATTCCTGATCTTCTTCCACAAGTTGATTACCAATTGAGGATTTGCCTCTCGACTTCGCCAACCACCTTAAATATAATATTTACGTTACCAGTGAAAATATCACACACAAATATAGAGCATGCGTTCTTCATTTCATCTTCAGTGACTCCTTACATACACGGAGCGTAAGAGTATTCAATGAGTCCTAGTTTCGAGGATGTCATCGTGCGTGAAATTATGCTTTGTATACGGTTCCTCACAGAATGTCAATGAATATGGCAAACTGTCTATGAGGGGAACACATAATTAATTAATATTTCCATCCCGAGAAATGTCCGACTGAGAATGGTACTTGCACGATGTCTTACGTTTCAGACTTTTAAAGTATACAATTGTGTGTACATAATGTTTTATGAAATATAATGTTATATGAAATATTTGGTCTATGAAACTGAATGTTGTTGGAGGAACTCTTCAAGTAGTAAAAGAGTAACATAATTGTACAATTAGAAAATTATCGGTATTAGAGCAATTGTAGTACTACTATTAATATAATTCAGCGACGATGGCTTGCAATCTGGCTTACAATGACTGTAGTGTTATAATAGGTTTGTAAAACTGGACCAAGAAAGAAAATAGCAATGTAAAGCTTTGAACACCATGGAGCCGTAGGCAGTGTTTCCGTAGACAATTACGTATTTTCGCTAGAAAGATCAAGGCCACATTGGTTAGTAGGTAGCATTAAGCCAAAGGAAAGGATGTGCTGCTCACCCATCGTCGTATAGACCTATTAATATTCTCAGCTGCATGGGGAAAACTCTTCACATGTATTTTGAACCGTCGTTTGAATAATTTTCTTGAATCAAACCAAATCATAAGTCTTGTACAAGCAGGTTTTAGGAAGGGCTTCTCAACAGCTGACAATATTTTCGTTTTGCATATGTTATCAGATATCGTAAAACAAAGAAAGAAGAAACAGCCGAATTAGGCCCATTTCCAGTTCTTGCGTTTATAAAAGCATAATGGTAAGTGCAATTACAAAATACAACGGACATGATCAGCCCGCGGACTTTGGAGGTAGCCCGTAGAGAGACCAAAACAAAAGCATCAATGACTATAAGAGTAATAGAAGCAGGATAGTACAACAGTGGTCCTTTAGACTTTACCTGTAGCTAAGCTGACGAGAATACCGACAAAGAGAGTGACGAGGACGGCGATAGTACTGTACCACATGTATGACAAGTGGTATATAGTCGGCGGTCTGCAACAAAGACAATATCATTGCACACAAACATCTTTAAGCATATAATAGTATGCATGCGCCATCTATACAGATGCCTTCACAAACGATGGATCCATTGGTAGCGCAGCACGATCGGTCGATAACGCAAATCTACACGTATACGCATCAATCTATCCATGCCTGCAATATTTGCCGATGCTTGCCGTTTACAGATAGATGCCTCCATGAACGATGTAATGGATACATTGATGGCAACGCGCGATCGGTCGACAGCGCATATCTACCGATGACGCATAACACTACCGGAGAACCGGATATTCACTATAGAGTAGAAGTTCTGACATATTCAGCAGGAAGTATCAGTATATCAGTATGGAGAATGGAGAATATCGATAACACACAGTTTATTGCTAACAAATGTATGAAGAATATGGAACTTACGAATTCTCCATGGGAGCCATTGTCGTGGTGACGTTGGACAAGAAAGACGTCACCGTCATCGACGCTAGGACAGTGTAGTTTGACAAGATGGATGTCAACGTCGTAGATGACACGTCGGTGGCGTTAACGCTGGAGTTGACGGCTGGACACAAGTCCGTCGATAAGCTGAGAATGGGGGATTTTAGTCCGGAGTCGATGGTTCCTATCACAATCGTGAAACTGAACGCCAGACCGCTGAGCATACCGAATATCGCTCCCTGGAAATTAAAATCATTATAATGTATATTTCCTTTCCCTTTCATATTATAGCGAGGTCAATATTAAAATTTAGTAAGCAGTTTGCCACTGTTATGGTTTGATAGTCTAATGACTTGCGACGCTGTCAATATTCACATATATTCGGCAGGTACCTACTACCTACTGAAAATAGCTCATCTAACGAAACTTTCAAAGTTGGACTTAGTGACTTTTCGACACCTGTAATTCAGCATATTTAAGTGTCAAAATACCAGACAATGCTTCTTTAATATCGGTATGCTGACCAGATGATATCTAATAGTATATTATATACTAGTAGTGCCTTGTATACGGTAATACCAGTGTATTGGCTTATAACACCATTGTATCGGCCGTAGGAAAAACGACCACAGGACGAGTTCAAATACCGTCGGGTTGGCGAAGGGTACGAATATGGCGAAGACGAACAGTCCCAGCAGAGGTCCACCCGTCATGCCGAATGAGCTCAGTGTGATGGTCAACATGGTTTTGTTCAGAGTACTCACGGCGAACGCCAGACCCACCGTGGCCACGCCGAAGAACACAGCTGCAAAACAACAGGACGGGGTAAACCACGAGTGCAATGCATCCATCACCCTGGACACACAGACCATATGCCTACTTAACATTGATGAGGGCCTGTGTTTCGGGGATGTGCTTCCGGGAGACCATGATGCAACGCGTTGTCTGTACTGTGGCAGTGCAGTTATCATCCTTGGTCCGTCAGTACCAGACGGTGCTCACACGTCTACTGCAACACGCGGTGCTAATGGTGTTGCATGTTTCCTCCTGTCGTAAACTGACAAAGCCTGATATGAGTCAAAAGAAGGGTGATACGAACTAATGGGAATTATGAAATAATTGGGGTGGCCAATATGATTGGCCAGTCACGTGACTCACCGGTCAGTTTGGAGATGATGGTGCTGAGCCTCTCGGTCATTTCAGTTCCGGTCAGTCCTCTGTAGATTGGCTTGGCTATGTCCTCTAACTGCACCAGCGCTAGAGCGTTCATACCAGACGACACCGTGCTGGAAGGTCAAAGAATATTAACGCTTGGGTATCGTTTCTTGAAGCTTCACGAGACCATAAGCACTCTCGTAGTGATCTATTATACACGGCGATCGGTGGATGTGAGAGCTTCGAGAAACGATCCCGTGTATTGTAGTTCAAGTACAATTAGTATTCTTGGTTTGTCAGTACCAGCAGTATGTTGCTCGCACGTTTACTGCAACACTCAACGCTACATATGTTTCAGCGTTCTTCCTGCCGAATTCTAACATGCCGTGATATATGCGAAATGGTCTTGATAGCGGCTCTAAACCTAAATTCAAATATAAAAGAAGTCGACACTCACCTCAGGGCTGCACAGAACACACAGGCAATAAAGAGGCCTCCAAGTCCAGGAATCATGCCCATAACTTCCATCACGTACAGGGGTAATATCTGGGAATCAGAAGGAAAACACGCGCCTTGGTTGTCGACTATAACACATTGTGATAAGGCATCCTCGAGACCCAAACTCAGCGAATGATCATACGCTACACATATTATGTAAGGATGCACCTTGCGTGTATCATCTCCAAACCTTTAGTGCAATACCTGGTAATCTAGTTTTCTTAGGTAACATATAGCATTGTTTAAGCACCCACCTGTTCGGGTCTATTTATTCTTCTAGTTATCAAAGGATCACAGCCTCTGTACTTGGCGTAGGTTACTAGACCTACCCCTGCTAACAACGTCGTCGTCAGGATGTTGCCCGGCAGGTTGAAGTAGATTGTACTGAAAGTAGCAACATCAATACTTCATGAATTGGACGAATCAATTGGACGTCTTTCAATTCAACATCTCATTAACATGGAATATTGTTTCCACTTTGACCCATCCTCCAAGACAAATTGTAAACGTTTCGGAAACAGGCAATAATTTCAATTTTAGATTGCTATCAAATATATTGTTCATGTTATAATTAAATTAAATTAAGGAATGACGCCAGGATCCACTTGCGTTATGGCCTTATATGAAGGCAAGTGGGTTCACGTAACCAAATTCCATGTGCTACTACATGTCAATATTATGATTTAAAACTGAAAGCTTGTAATATGGACGGTGTGTCGCACCTCAATATCTATATATGCTGGATATGCAAGATATGGATGTAGTATAGTGCAATGGAACGTATTGTGATTTGTGATAACTTCATCAATTACTTTTGGTAATAATGCTTACAGAAACCGTTGCCATCACATTGTGTTGGGCGCGCCTTGTTTGACTTACCCTTGGGCCTGTTTGAGTGTCTTGACAGCCAGATAACGTTGCACCATGGCTTGATTGACAGCATACACACTGAGCGTGGTCATTGCGCCGCCTACGACCAGTGACCAGACTGTGTGACGGACAAGTGGGTCTGGGTTGAAACTGCAGAACAGAAAAAGAGTTGTTGCCCAAGTTATACTTTGATGTATGCCGGTAACGAGTTGGTGTTTGTTTGGTTAGTAACTCATACATTTTCATTTCATGAATGTCACGTCTGAACAAACATATTATTTATATATTTATTTATTTAATATATTTTTTATTGGGGTTTGGAACCGGCTTCAAGATTCTTTCACTTATATCACAGCTTATTAGTTCAGGGCAAGGCGGAAACCCGTAATATCCATAGCGCTGAATGCTGCAGTAAACCTGCGAGCTCCGGCGGATACTGACAGACCAAGAATGATAACTACATTTCCACTCTACAGACGGCGCATCCTATCAATCACTTGTACAGTTGTAAACTCCCCTTCAATTACAACCTTGAGGGATTAAGTAATTAGAGAACAGTCCACGAGATACGACAGTAGATGTCGACCACGTATATTGAATAATAGGGATGAATCCACGAACTGGGAATTATCCTTCAGCCGCAGACTCATTGACGGCTCCTACGTTACAGCAAGGAAGCTCTGGGACTGGGTTGAATAAAGGATACTATGAATGTGGCACTTATACCAATGTATTCAATAGCGACGGTACCGTTTCAGAATGCTGTATTATTTCTCAAGTACCGGTACATGGTCAAGTCAATCCTCTAGACGTTGATTCAGCGACTGTTCTTACGATGCTGTTAAAATATGCTAATCAGTCAATGGCGATAGTATTATTTCAGAATGCTATATTCTCACTCAAATACATGGTCAAGTCTCTGGCCCTCCATGGCCTGGTCCCACAGGTTCTGGACGCCGCCCACCTCCATGGTCCCCTGGATGATGAGCATCATGAGGCCAGCCACCACGATGAAGATCTGGAACACGTCCGTCCACACCACCGCCTTCAGGCCACCCTACAACACAGGCGTGTCTGAGCATCATATAATAATAATAATAATAATAATAATAATAATAGTAATAATAATAATAGTAATAATAACTTAAACAAAAAGATGAAATAATAATACTATAACAAATAATGCTAAAACTAACAACTACCAATAAATAATAATAATAACAATAATAATAAAAAAAAGTAATGCTAATAATAATAATGACCAATAAATAATAATAACAACTATAATAACATAACAATAATGTAATAATAATAATCAATAAATTATAATATCAATAATAATTTTAAAAAATAATAATTATAATAATAATAAATTAAATTAAAATAGTAAGAAGACGAACAACAACAATAATAATAATAAAATAATAATAATAGTAGTAGTTTTGGGGCGGGTAGTAGCGCATTGGTAGAAGGTTGGACTTCGGAGCCGAAGGTTCCAGGTTCAAATCCCGCCCCGGGGACCCGGCATCAATATTCGCGAAAGTTAGCTTTCTGACGCGATATTGATAGGATGCGCTGTCTGTAGAGTGGTAATGCATTTATCATCCTTGGTCTTGTCAATACCAGCCGATGCTTGCAGGTTTACTGCAACATTCAGCGCTACGGATGTTGCGGGTTTACTCCTGCCCTAAACTGACAAGTCGTGATATAAGTGAAAGAACCTTGAAAGCGACTTAAAACCCCAATAGCAATTTTAAAAAAAACTTAAAAAAACCCTCAGCTTCATGACTGAGAAGGGTACTGGCCACTGTACAGTGTGTGTATATACATGTACCTTGCTATATGAATGTTTTTATGAAGAACAACATGTTGATTATGTTACGTTTATGAACATGCATGTATATTACCATATTCCAATAAACAAGTGATGTCATTGCAATATTCGGGTCTCTTTTGGTTCTCAGTATTTCTAGAGCTACCGGTCATCGAAATCACGGCCATAGTCTACTACGGCCATTATGTCTACTGAACATCCGTCGAAATACAGATATAAAGTAGTAGTAGTAGTAGTAGGCATAAGGACTGGCGTTTCGAGGATGCCAGTAACCCATGACAACTATGAAATGCATACTGCGTCCAGTTGCACGACGCTCTTGTAGCGCGAAAATAGTTGTAAGTCAAATTGTAGTCTTCTACAATTGGAATTGGGTTGTACGAAGCTATTGTAGGCTATCTGAATAGGAAAGCGCTACAACTATTGTAACGGCAGTGGTATGTCCCTACTACGAGAGTGTTGTGCAACTGGACCCTGGTCGTATTGCACGGTCATTTGAAGTGGGGTTACACCAGGCCCAGATTTATTTTTAGTACGATGTCATGCTCGGCTCGATTTTCTGTACACAAAGGTTTAGCTTGAGCATGACATCGTACTCAAAAAGTTTTGTTATCTCGGGGGACTAGTTTTCAATATTCGTTCACTCGTATCACAGCTGGCATGTTTTGCCCTGCGTGAACTAGGTCGGATCATTCCACTAGTTATTGGAGCTAGCTCATGGAATTTCCTGCTGCAGTTAGAAACGGGGATTTCCATGCAGACACATTATTATTATTATTATTATTATTATTATTATTATTATTATTATTATTTTTAATTGGGGTTTAGAGTCGCTTTCAAGATTCTTTCACTTATATCACGACTTGTCAGTTTAGGGCAGG
>JAUTBT010000995.1:0-10911 GCA_032361225.1 Lepetodrilus schrolli | reverse complement strand
GCTACGGATGTTGCGGGTTTCCTCCTGCCCTAAACTGACAAGTCGTGATATAAGTGAAAGAATCTTGAAATCGACTTTAAAAAAAACAGTAAAAAAACCAAAACAATAAACTGTTAGACATCAATTAGATTAATATGAACACGAGCAGCTGTTGTAAATAATACAATATACATAGTAGATTTGAATATTTATGAGAGAGAATAAATTATTTTACTGCTAGCTTACAGTTTATTCTGATCTCTGCATCGAGTGATGACCTCGCTGCCTGGTAGTCAACCTTCCTGAAGCAGTGGGAACATTATTTGACCATGTTGTTTCTATGGATACACACGAAATTGAACTTGTCCTTGAATCAGCGGAACGTTGTGTAAGTTTTCACGTATGAATTCTTTTTTTGAATTTGCGAGTGAGTGATGACTATTATTGATGTTTTCTTCAGGCTTTTAACCCTTAAAGCACTGCGAGCATGTCCTGTGCACAGAAGCACTTGTGCTTTATCATTTTACTTGTTATATGATTATTTTTATTTAGCAGCGAGTGCCACAATTTTCACAATGTTTTATTTGTTCCAGATATCGAATCTTCATCATCTGTTTCACGTTTGTATGTTATGCCTCGTATCATCTCTCTCGGAAGCCCATCAGCGTTGTCAAGGTAACTTGTTTTTGGACTTAGTTAATGCCGATTTTTACCTTGGCTTTTTGTTGTCTCAAGCTACAAATAATTTCTATCTGCGACTTAGCCCTTACTTGTTGGGACACCTGCATTAGCAAGATTGTCAGAAGTGACTTGTTCTGACATACTTATAGACTAACTAGTTGTCTACAAGGACGTGAGATTCGGTTTGCTTTACCAAACAAAACGGAAACGACGAATTAAATCTATATACTGAGATTACCGTTACGAAACTACTAAATTAAACCACACTCTGCTACCATATGTTGCGCAGTGGAGTTGACTTTTCGCAACATTTCTATGGACGAACACAAAAGACTAACAAGACTGTTGAAAAACTTGAATTACCTTTATTTAGTGATTATGGAGTTTAACGTCGCCGCTGGAATCTTTCACCCATTTGTGACGATATTTACCACCTAAATGAAGACCAAAACAAAAACAGAACAAAAGAAATGAATGGTATTAAATTAACCCTAATAAACCTAACTATCCTAATAATCAAAATACTTCTGTTAAATAATGGCCAAGTTAAAGTAAAATGTAAAGAATAAAACGACAAACGACAAACTAAAACTATAAATATAGGCGAGCAGACCTATGACACGTCTGACCCCTACAGCTAACAAACCGAATCTGCCTAATAGCAGCCACGCAGACACGCGGTGAGCAAAAGTCCATGCCGCACGTGATTCCGCTAAGCACATTGAACCGATCCCAACCTAGACTTAGGCAGTCTCCAATCCAGTATCTATGTTTCCATTTTTGAATATTTAGCATTAAAACTATATAGCATTATCGCCAATGCTTCCTGTCACATACTGAAGCATGTAGCTGAAAATACACCATTGTTCACCCAGCAGAGAATGGGTACCTGGTAGGATGACATGTTCATGTGAATGATAACCTTCTATCAACTTGAACAACAACCTGGGTTGTATACTCCCCAGGCAGTTGAGAAGGGAAATGAGAGCACACTGATTCATTGACAAGAGTAATAATGTAGTGCACTAACTCATATGAGCATATTTTCGAGTTTGGATTTGGAACAATATAAATAAAATTATTATTATTATTATTATTATTATTATTATTATTATAAATATTATTATTATTAACACTTTCAGGATTAGGAGTATTACTGTATATTTTAAATGTTGGATGTCAGATCACCTTGGTTAACCCTCTCCCTGCTGGATTAGGCATAGGTACAGCCTCCAGTTGCCTTCAGCATGGAGAGAGTTAAACAAGGAAATTGGTAATGATCTGGGTGTTGTTTCTTAAAGCTCTCATATCTAGTATGAGACCATATGCGCTCTTGTAGCGAGCTCTTGTAGCGAGCTCTTGTAGCGATCTCTTGTAGCGAGCTCTGGTAGCGATCTCTTGTAGCGAGGTATTGTAGCGAGCTCTGGTAGCGATCTCTTGTAGCGAGGTATTGTAGCAAGCTCTTGTAGCAAGCTCTTGTAGCAAGCTCTTGTAGCAAGCTCTTGTAGCGATCTCTTGTAGCAAGCTCTTGTAGCGATCTCTTGTAGCAAGCTCTTGTAGCGAGCTCTTGTAGCGATCTCTTGTAGCGAGCTCTTGTAGCAAGCTCTTGTAGCGAGCTCTTGTAGCGAGCTCTTGTAGCGAGCTCTTGTACACGGTGAACAGGAACTTACTAAAGCACTATGGTCTAATTGTGGATATAAGAGCTTTGAGAAATGATTTCAAGGGCCATGGAACATTGATGTTGGCAATAATTTGATGATCAAGGCCCTGGAATCTGGATGTGATAATGTTTATTTACCCACACAGAGTGTCTTCCATCGTAACTGCAGCAACTTGATTCGACCAACAGGCATCATCCAGAACAATGAGACATGGTGTGATTGGGCGCCATTTGGTGAGAAATATATATTATTTTATTTTTACTTTGGGGTAGAAAGATTTAATCTCAATTGTTGGGCTGAAGGTCGTATAACCAAAAGCAGAATGGAAGGTCATCAGTCGAGAGCCCAAATTTCTGAAATTGAAAACCAGTCCCAATGGTGTGTCCTGAGATGTTTATTTTCCTATATGGTAATGATGTGACGTGAACTCTGCACTTTTCCAGTTCATTCTTCATCCATTATTTGTCAGTGGCAGCTGGTGTTTGCACATTTCCTGCAATACAATGTACTATGCTCACAAACTGCGTGCTTGAGTGAAATAATCTTGAAAGCAGATATAGTATCAACAATAAAATTAATGTAATTTAATTATATCATAATACAGTATTCTTATTGGTCTGGCGATAATAGTAGTAACCATGGTAACACATGTTATTGTACATTTCAGACCAGAGTAACTACAAAGAGTTGATGGGCAGCCTGGATTCTGCCTTTCTGTTTTCATATGCAATATGTATGTTCATCAGGTAGGAACTTTTCATGGTTCTTGTATCCCATGTCATCATTAGTCATCCTGTCATCATTAGTCATCCTCATCATTAGTCATCCTGTCATCATTAGTCATCCTGTCATCATTAGTCATCCCTGTCATCATTAGTCCTCATTCAATTGTGATTTGGGGGCGGGTGGTAGCACAGTGGTAGATCGAGCCAAAGGTTTAAATCCCGCCCCGGGAGTCCGGCATTAATGTTCGCGAAAGTTACCTTTCTGACACGATATTGATATGATTTGCTGTCTGTAAAGTGGCAATGCAGTTATCATCCTTGGTCTTGTCAGTACCAGCCGATGCTCGCAGGTTTACTGCAACATTCAGCGCTACGGATGTTGCGGGTTTTCTCCTGCCCTAAACTGACACACCATGATATTAGTGAAAGAATCTTGAAAGCAGGTCTAAACCCCAATTTAAAAAAAAGCATGAGCATGAGCATGAGTTTGTACTCTGAAACATTTCGTAATCTCAGGGCCTGTTTTCTGTGTGTACCAGGCAAAGGACAACATTGAGCGGAAGACGAGGGAGCCAAAGACCCTGCAGTCTGTGGACATCGCCAAGGAAGTGATGTTTGTCCTGGAGAACAACCGAGGTGGAAGCAGAGATTCCGCAACACTTCAGAAGATACTGGAGGATCCACACTTTAAGGTTCTATTCCTGGACATACTCAGACTCATTGGGCATATTTGAAACCACGCTCGACACGAGAACGAGGTTTCGAACATCGAAAATCAACACGTGAATGAACACCGTTACTGAACGAGATTTTCACTCCCCACATTTTGGCGGGTTGGATCACACTCGGCACACACTGAAGCGTTTGCAACCGGGGACACGAGATCACGGTTCTCGGGTACCTCGAGAACGGGGTTTCGAAAACGCCCATTGTGATTGTGTATACAGTTGGTGTGTTTCTATTATTATATCTACAGTTGTTTGTCTTCCTGCTGTGCCATAAAGCACTAATTCAATCAATCAATCTGTTTGTCTTGAAAGTACTATTTAACACTATAGGTCATATTTTGTTGAAATTGCATCGATAAAACATTTGAGGAAATGTTAAATATATTTCCCTAAACGTTTGATGTGACTTGTGGTAGATTTTGTCAGTATTGAAGTCTCTGTTATTGTGATTATCATTGAATTAAGGAATTTCAGTTTGTAGTATCATGATGCCTCTACATTTTTGCAGTTTCGTGTTAGTATCATGAGAGAAATCATCTTGAAAGCAGCTGTAAAATGAAAATCAAACAATTATTTAACAAAATGTGCTCGATTTTTCAGGCGGCGTTGATAGCACATGATGACATCGCAGACCGACGATACGGGGACGATGTCTTTGATACGATGCAGCTGGACGAACCCCCACCACCTGTCTTCAACGCCATCACAGAGCAGATCAGATTTGTCACCATCAGGAAGTCAAACACAGAACCATTGGTGAGCTATCTGCTGCAGGTCTCCTACTGACAATCCATGGAAAGTAACCTTGGAAGTGGCTGAAATCTGCAAACTAAAAAGAAGATATTTAAGATTGTCAGACTTGATATGAATGGAATAGTAATGCATTTATTATATAAGATTTACAACAGTTACAATGCATTATACTTAACTGAGAGGCGGGTGGTAGCGCAGTGGACTTCGGAGCCAAGGTTCCAGGTTAAAATCCCGCCCCGGGGGCCCGGCATCAATGTTCGGGAAAGTTACATTTCTGACGCGATATTGATAGGATGCGATGTCTTGTCAGTACCAGCCGGTGCTCGCAGGTTTACTGCAACATTCAGCGCTACGCATGTTGTGGGTTTCCTCCTGCCCTAAACTGTCGTGATATAAGTGAAAGAATCTTGAAAGCGACTTTAAACCCTAATTTTTAAAAAATAACGTTTTAGCCATAACCCCCATCACTAACATATGCATTGACGATTTAACAGTGTTTTAAACATTTCCACTATATATAATTTCATTGTTGCTGTTTCTACGTCACGAAATCATTAGCATATTATCCACACGCTGTTGTAAAACACTGTTAAAATGCAATTGCACATGCTGGGAATCAGTGGCGGATCCAGGCCCATTTGCAGGGGAGGGGTTGTTTCAATCTGTATACTTATGAAAGAAATATCCATTCATGTTACATATTAATATTAATGTACGAAGATGTATATTTCCAATAGGTATGAATAGCTCATGTCGATGGCCGGTGCTATTATTAGTTATCTACTGGTTCCGACAGAGGCACGCTCTCGGAAAAATTTAATATGTTATCAGCATACTGAAAAACGATTTACTGGTATCTACAGAATAAAGCGCATTATGTTTAGCACGCGTTATCTAGCGGGGTGGCGTGCTCCCGACATTTTCGAAAGGTAGGCATAACAAAGTATGATTTCCTGGTATCGTATAGAAACAAAAATGTTATCTAGTGTGGTCTGGGGGATATGTTCCCCGAAATGTGGGTATTATATAATGCGATTTACTGGCGTCGGTAAAGATATTGATTTCAGCATCCAAGGTTTAGTATCGGAAATTTTGAAATATAAGCATAATGAAATACGATTTCCTGATGTCTACAGATCAAATATTAACATTTTTCGCACCCGTTATCTAGTGGGGATTAGGTGGTATGTTCCCGAAATGTTTTAATTGTAGGCAGAACAAAATACAATTTCCTGATATCTATAGAAAAAAAACCGTCCTGAAGGTCCCAGTGATACTGGCGGTCACGTAGATCTTACGTGTTCATACATTTTCAGAGCCTTTTACTATTGAATATTTAAGTATGAATTGTGGAAAATCAATTCTCAGTACACATGATGTATAAAAACGTTTTCACGTGCTCGGGCTGTTAAAATGTGCGATATGACCTCATTAGAATCCACATGGTACACCATCAACTACGCATTCGATCAATACTGACAAAATAGCGACCTAGCTCCTAAATACTTTATTTCAGAAAAAAATCCTATCTAAGTTTACACATATTGATTAAAACTATAATCAATTAGAGAGTCAACAATAATCGGTTGCACACATTTATTTAGTAATGTGAAACCTTGGCGTATAAAACCATCTCAATGTTAAATTAGAAGTCATACTAACGATCGAAAACAAAACTTACAAAGTGACTGTTTATCCAAATATAGGAGAGGAGAAGGAAAAAAACATTGTATTGTATAATGGGGACATATTAGAAATGTAGACCTACTAAAATGTTTATCCAAATAGTGATGAATATTGCATCTCTGAGCACTCAATTTCCCCAGAACATTTCCCCAGAACATTTGCTCCCCCAAGAGGGGGGAAAGGGTTAGCCACGGCCTTAATACTGAGGATGGTTACAAGCCGAAAGAAATACTAGCACAGTGTTCTTTATATATATATATTTAAGAAATCTATTTTTCACGAATGTGCAGTTTTCTGTTCATTATCATTCACGAATGGATAATTTTAAAATTCATCATTTGAGATCGTGTCGACATTGGGGGTTAGATTCCCAGTTCTAGTTATCAAAAGGCTGTCGTATTCTCTGTTTAATATTGCAACAGCCTAAATACAGCATGGGACAGGGACTTGTGCTCCTATAAGCAGTCGTATAAGTACTGACCATGCCACGAAATTAAGAAACGAGCTGTGATATTAGTGAAAGAATCTTGAAAGCGGCTCTAAACCTCAACCCCAAAAAAAGAAAGAAACATTTTAGTACGATTTTCAGGCTGAAGCTCGAATTTATGTCAGGATTTGGAACAAAACTTTGAGTTGAGCATGAAATCTTACTCAAAAACGTTTCGTAATCTCGGGGCCTGGTTTCTAATTATTGTTGTCAATTTAACGGTGGGCCGAATAGTGTGCAGGTGTCGCTGTTATGTGGCTGCTCTTCCGTTCAACTGTGCTCTGTGACCAGCTGGGACATCTACAACTGGTGATAAATTAATTGCATTGTAAACTCATCGAACATTTCCACTACTAGGAGGCCGACTGTCAACATACAGACAACCTCTAATGTAATGTGAGTACAGACAACCTCTAATGCAATGTGAGTACAGACAACCTCTAATGTAATGTGAGTACAGACAACCTCTAATGTAATGTGAGTACAGACAACCATACAGACAACCTCTAATGCAATGTGAGTACAGACAACCTCTAATGTAATGTGAGTACAGACATCGGTTCAATGCTCATTCAGCTAGAGATTCTATATTATACTCGTATTATTTGCCTGAAAGATCTTATTGAATCTTTTTAAATGTACGGTAAGACTTTAATTTTGATATTGTTATGCACTACGGAGAATTACAAATAAGTGGTGTGAATGATTGAAAACTAAGAAACTAGCTTCCGGTTCCAGTTAATGAACTACTGGTAATTGTAGCTACTCTCATTGAATTCAATGAATAGTAAAATATTGGAGACTTTTATTTCCCCAAATTCAACTTCCAATGCGATTATTTCCAGAGTATTAACTTAAATAATGGTGTTGGTCACGTGATATTTGACAAACTTGCCCATGTTGAAGTACAGGTTGGAATGTACACGTAGGAATTCTCGCGTGTTGGACTTGGAAAAACTATATAGATCTCTATTTACATTTCCGTTAAACGTAAAATATACGGTAATACATGTTTTATTTTATTTTTATTGTTATACAATAAAGGGAAATAATTCAAAATAGTATGAATCATTGAAAACGGAAAAGCCATCTTCCGGTTTCATTTGATGATCTACTCTCATCGAACTCAATAAACAGTAAATTATTAGTAATATAGTATTGATCTCGTATGAGGAATAAGTAGGTGGTTGGATTAAAAACTTGTGTATTCAAATCAAATTATAATACTTAATAATAATAAGAAGAATAATAAAAATAATAGTCATAATAATAATAATTATATGTAACAAAATAGTAATAATAATAATAATAACAATAATAGTCATAATAATAATATGTCTTTATCATCCCGGGGGAGACTTGTTTACAATGTAAAAGGCCTCAGTAAAAAATGGATACCTATAATAAATAAATAAAACGCCATTCCTATAACACATAACTTAATAACAACACATGTTCTTATATTACAATGTACAAACAGAGAGTAAATTTTTAAAAATATATATCAGCACCGGTCCTTCGGATTATATACATGTATATGTATGTATTTAGCACGTGTACTCCGTGCTGTACTATGTCAATAATTAAATATGTAATATTGTGTAGTGTATGTGTGACAAAACAGTGGGTACGGTGCTCGTCACACTTTCGGGTGTTTCCGTATATTTCCGGTAATGTCTTCGCTGACTGACAGGACGGAGACATGCAAGTTACTGTCCCATGTTATTAATAACTTCAGTATTGAAGTGCCTTTAAAATTAGTTTGAAATAAAATTGTCAAAGCTACTAATGGTAGAGTAGAAAAGAAGAAGACGGAGAAGAAGAAGGAGACGACGAAGGAGAAGATGAAGACGACGACGACAACGAAATAGAATGTTTATTACAGTATCTAGCACATGTCACATTAAATTTAACATTTACAAAAGGTAGTCCGGTTTAAAAGAACATGTGCCAAACGTAGCTAGGCTTATTAGACAATGTTGTAAATACTCCACAGCTGTTTGGACCTATTGGTTTTGTAATACGATTTTAATCCATGGTTTAGCGATTGCCGTGACGACACAGTACATCAATGGAGACACGTCAGAGCAGTTTCTGATAACAGTACGTTCATGTCATTAATTTGGAGCACATATACGTATATATAAACATCTACCTGTGCAACATGTCTTAGTGTGAACACTGTCCGTGTAGATCACGACTAATACACTGTCGCTGTTCTAAGCAAAATTAATTAACTATGTAGAAATTCATTTACTTAGAAGAGTACATTCAGAATGTTATTCTCTTTTCAGCACCCACAGTGGTAGAAGAGTGCAAACATATATTAATAATCATTGATTAGGTAATTTAAAGAATACAGACGACAGTAAATTACGTGGCAAACGCCGACATCACAATCTTGTTAAAGTGAGACATATTCTTAATGTTTTTTGGAACAGGTGTACCCCCAAAAAAAGTATTTTATATTTATAGAGATTAGGGAAACAAATATATTTGTTAGAGATATACTAACAGTGTCAGTAAAGTATTCATATCTAAATAAATAATGAAATTCATCAGCTATTTAAAAGCAGGTGGTGGACAGGATGGACAGTATGGACAGATCCTCTAGTACCTCCGCACATGACAACTTCCAGTTTCAATTGGAAGTTTGTGATTACTAGTTCTAAATTTGAAGATATGACATGAAGTAGACTTTAGTAATGAGATTCCCGCTGTGACGGAAAACAATAATTTACTCACTTGATAGTTTTATATATAGAGGGGCAATCTTCCTAGTTCTCCATTTACCATAGGGCTCAGTGTTGACCCCATTAATCCTCTCTCTGCTGGATTAGGCATAGACACAGCCCTTTAGGGCATCTCCGGTTGCCCAGCATGGAGAGAGTTAATCCACAGGCTAGTTGTATTTAGGTCAGACATATTTTCTCAATAAGATCAGTATTTTCTTAACCCCAGACCTCGGAACCATACAGTAAAATTGGTACAACCATTACATCCAATGCTCTACATGGTTGATTGGCGATGTATTGTCTACATTCCACACATTTCAGTATCTTGATAATCAGAAAATCGTGTTTTGTTTCCGCTTAATTACCCAAGGAAAGTTTTTGTCAACTCGGACTCTAGTACCCGACCGTTTGTTGATCGTTCATTTTCAAGTTAAATAGGCCTACAGTGGCTGAAAACAAACGTTCAAAGTATTATATACTGTAACGACGGTATACTGTATTTGTACAGATTTGAATCTACTGATAGATTTCTACCTCACAGAAAGTTAATTGCGTTATGTCGGAGGAAGACAGGAAGATGACAGGATGCCAGGATGGTGACAGGAATATGACAGGATGGCTGGATGATGACAGGAGAGTTCTATGCGTGGGGAAGGTGTGTTTGGACCTCCTGAAATACGTCGAGTTTTTCCCTATTGAGGACACAGACCGTAGGTTAGACATTCAACCTATATTATCTCCTTATTTAGATCTGATTGGTTCACGTGATCTTGATAAACTCCCGTATGTGTAGCCGTGCGATATCAGGTGCTCTTATTGGTCATTGCTAATCGGTAGAGCATTGGACTCTAGCTGTTACAATGGCGCCCAACGTTTATTCGAGTTATTCCTGGTAGGCTCTTCTCTGAACTGTCGGACTGAGAATTCCTCCGTATAGCTTCATGGTGGCTCAGAAGTGGCTGGATTAGTAACTCGACGAGGCAGCACGTGGAAGTGGAGAATGTAGTAGTATGTTATAAGATGCTCCTACTGTATGTAGGCCAGAGGTGTTACCCGTGTGACTCAAAATCTAACAACTTGGGTTCGAATCCCAGGATGGGTTTACTAAAGTCGTATACAGACACGTTATTTAAATTTTTAAAGCTGAATATGTGGTACATATGTAAGATTAAAAATTTAAATAACGTGTCTGTATACGACTTAAGTGCTGAATATGTGGTACATATGTAAGATAGGTTTACAATCGATCATATGATAAGAAAACTTTGAGGATCTGGCCCCAAATCGCGCTTTTGATACAACTTCCGGATAAGTTAATGTTTAGGTCTATACATGTATTTCCTCGCGGCCGAAAATTAAATCCCCACATTTATGTCTGCGTCCACAGGTGTTTGGAGTACGTCTGGCAACGTGGCGGGAACGCAGCCAATACGTCATCAGTTCTTGCGTTGCTAGGGCAACCGGCAGAGTTCCTTG
>JAUTBT010000994.1:0-10912 GCA_032361225.1 Lepetodrilus schrolli | reverse complement strand
ACAGATGACTATATTCTCTGACGTCACTTCCACAAGTTGGGTCAACCAGGAAATGAATAATTGTAGTCTGAGGCCATATCATGCACATATCTCGAGCCTCGTTTATAATTTTTCAATCTGTAATGATTCCTGTAATCTAGAAATATTTTAAGCAAATTTCAGGAAATCATCCTGCCCAACTCAATGCAACTGACGTATATTATTTATCCCAGAAACATGTAAACAAATACACAATAACTCAGTATTTACATGAGGAATATGCATGTGCTATGCTTTTATTGTATAAGCATGCCAGGTCCTAGCGATATAATTCTTTAATATAATATATATTTCCTAAATAATGTTTTAAAGGGTGAAGTCAACTGACATTTGAGTCGGTATATTTTAAGTCATCAGAATCCGTCCAACTTATATTTTTGAAAGTCATATGATATGTACATATTGGTTATGCTATTTTGTATTCATGCCCGAGGCACATACTGGGTGGCGCATGTTTAAGGAACAACGGAGTCTGTGTTGTAAGGATGTTGTGGGTGTTGTATGCATATTTATTAGTGTACAGCTGCTTGGAATTCGGCTTGACATTCATCCCATAGCCTGTGAGCGTTGTATTAAAGCTACCATACCCTCAGTTCAGAAAGCTCGAAATTCAGAAATTGAGCAACATTTGTGATGTCATCCTCGAAACTCAAACCAATTATGCCCACTTAATATCGTTTAAGTAGGGATAATGGCCTGTGTTTCGAGGACGTGCTGAGGTGTGATAACGCACGATTACACATCATGTGCACAATTTTTTATTGATTATTATTGTTTCTGATTGACTTGACCTAATATGCGCTGACCTACATCAACACAATTGTCAAATTTTGATCTGATATTGTTATCAGAAATACGATATCCGCCTACTTCAGTATTATTCATGTTATATACGTGTTTGTGCCACGCATTTTATCTGTCCGTGTCTTGTTATTGTCAGTTACTTATATAGGCTTGGTTTGAGAGTTTATGCTGTTATTCGCCACAGGGTTGAAACATGCTTTGTATAGAATTATTTCAATTATTTGGAAAATAATCGCAAAATTCGTCAATTCGAAATACAGTGTATACAGGAAAGGAATGAGGTCAGGAAAGTTCAGGAACATCTCGTTGAAACGGGTTTGATATAGAACTATATCAATAAATATTGTAATCGCTTTAAGAAATGTATACCCAAAAAAAATAGCAAGCTTTTTTAACTTTGCAGAAATCTATTGCAAAATTAACGATATGAAAGATATTTTCAATAATGACATTTGTTTTTATCAAGATGAGCACAGGAAAATAAGAACTCAAATATATGTGCAAACTGTGGCTGTATTCGTCGTTTTTAAATTCAAGAACACACTTTATACATACACACTGTATACTTAGATGTGACATGTCGTGTATGCCAACTTCCGATGGAATGTCACAGTTGGTGTGTGGACCGTGAACATGCCCGTTATGTAGTCTCTGTCACATCAATGATGAACTGCTTTAAAGATTATATATACACACCCAAGCTGAAACCCTGTTATTTATTGATGAGTGATTTGTTCTCCCGTCCGTCCGTGCGTCTCATAAATTATTTAAGCACAGATATATAATAAATTTTTGAACACGTTTTCCTTGGAGTCTTTTATTTTCGTCATGTCAGACGTATACACCGGAAGTGGGCAGCGATTTCCGTTACTGACGACTGCGTAGCTTGATGACCGTGTCATAATTTATTGCAATTCCTTGAGAATCTTGCCGTCAGTGATGCAAATTTAGAGTATGGAAGCAACCACTGCAGCATACCATATGCAGAAATGTGGCTCCAAAGTTCGACGATAGGCTATATATCAATGGCATAATAATTCAACAGTCACAACATAGTAACTTGGGCGTCGTGGCATACAGGCATTGGCCTACTGGTCAGATTTATGAGAGAAAATACTTGGAAGGAAATTGACGATTGACAAAACAAACGACAAACTTCATCTATTTTAATTTATTTATTAAAATAAGTTAAACGATAATGCAAAAAAGTCAATGCATACGTCAAATAACACTCGGTTTATGAGAGGTTATTCAAACTGCATTGTCCACTAAAACTAACTGACTATATAACACCATACTACGTGTTATTAAATCGTACGTAAGCAAAGTAAATTCCCTGAACTTCAGGAAAACGTGTTTGAAGTTCTGAAACATCAATAACCTTGTCCAAGACATAACAATGTAAGGCATTTCATATACTGGTCTATACTATAACCACAACGAAATGAAAATGTGTCTCACATGGTTTTAAAATAATAAACATCCGTCGAACTCATCCTCTCAACACAGATTCGGGGTCTACGCTCTGAGAGGCATTGGGCCAGATCTTTAAAGGATGAATAGAGCTCCATATAACCAGTTCATAAACAAACGTGTTATCGCTTCACGGTATACGTACTTCGACTTAGCATAACTGTGTATTGCGCGTGTCCAATAATAACTTCACAGTCGCCGGGCGCCAAAACAAGGTCCCCAATGTGACAGTAACCAGAATCGTCGATTTCTGCATCAGGCAAACGGTACAACTCCTGATAGAGGGTATCGTACTCTCGTTCTCCTAAATACTCTCGACACGTATGGATGGTCATCGCCATGTCGCCCTCTACGAGACAGTCGCCATTTTGGCTCATTTCGACTTGGCCACGAGTAGAGGCACTTGCGTCGTCGTACTCCTTTCTAATCTGGTGACATTCAAGTTCCGGGAGATGGTGGCCGTTGACGCTGCAACTTCCGTCGGGGTCAAAGGTCACTTCCGAGGTAACGTCATCCTCAACATGTCGCACGGTTACTAAATAGAATAATAATTAGATCTGCATTCAATATTAACACGGCATGGGTTGTGTTCCTCTCGGAATTAAGACCCAGCTACCTCTCTCAACCATATATCTCAGTGACGTATGTAAGGAAACGTTAGGCTTGTGTTTCACAGGATATGGTTATACCGGAATAAGGAAACATAAAAGCCGAATATTTCATTTAGTATTATTACTACTACTAGAAAACAGATTATACCTTAAAATATCAATGAAATCATAGATTGAACCTTAAAGATTATTGAAAATATTGCACATCACAACGCTTTTGAGGGAACAAGATGAATGTTGTAATTTAACGAAATAGAATTATGTATGTATTATATGTTCATGCAAATTTATTTTATTTGAACTTGCCTACTCTCTGTTGACACATAGCGATGTTCATTGCTAAAAGAACCTGTAAAAGATTAAGATGGGATTATTCACAGTATACATGGTAGACCCCAGTTGTAATTTATTGTCCTAAATACGGAAATCACTTACAAGAGCTGTGTATAAGTAGGCAACACGGGGTATACTCAACAAAATTAATGAAGGACCGGTTTTTTTTAACATATAAATTAGCTTTATATTATATTAACAACGAATAATTTCCAAACGTCTACAGACTCCAGATACTTTTCAAGAACCTGCAGACACTATCACCTCTATAAATGTTGGCGCTACTGTAATCACTTGTGATGACAGCAAGCCAATTAGCAGGCCTAATTAAAAAGACACGTCAATATCTCAGTGGGCAGGAGAAACTTGTCATTGCCAAGTCCTTTATGTCATCCAATTGTAAATATTGTCCGGCATTTTTGTAACAAGTTTAGCACATCTAAACTCGAAAAGAACTTGAAGAAAGAGGCCTGAAATCTGTTTTCAACGACTTCTATAGCCCCCCCCCCCCCCTTTCATGCCTTCTACATAAAATCTGGCACTAACATTCTACACAGCAATTGCTTAAAGTTCATGGCACGAGAGGTATTAAAAATTGTTAACAAAATATCCCCTCTATATATACAAAATTTAATAAATATTAAAAGACCGACCTACTCCCTAAGGCACGATTTCACAGCAGAGTTACCCAGGTTAAAAGCACTTAATTTGGACTTAATTCATTTGCATATGAGGCCACCAGTGTCTGGAACAGCCTTTAGAAAGCCGAGAACTAGGGCGAGTTCCGCAGGTTAATCGGGAACTGGTCTGGGCCCCATGTGCAAATGGAATATGTTCCCTGGGTAACTCTTCTGTTACTAGTAACTAAAATGATCTCTTGTTTTAAACTTATATCTTAATATGTTTGGTATCCATTTCTATTGTTTTTATTTGTCGGAATAATAGCTCTGCAGAGTTCTTTGTTATATACATATCCTACGTTAAATAGTGTGTCTTCTTCTTCTACACATTGGAAGAACAATGACACCAGACTTCTCATACCAAGTTCCAAAGTTTAGTAGAAAGTTTACCCACAAAATATTTGTCTGCCCTTAATTTATTTGGTTGTGTGTAAATACGTGGTCGAACTGGTCAGGTTAGGTCTATGCATGATCGGGTCCTGTTAGTTCGTAGATTTGGTACAAGGTCTTCAACTTGGTTGAAATATATATATATATCTGAGAGTATTTAGGTAAAAGCGCGGGAGACGTAGTCACCTTATATATTTAATTATATATTATAATTAGGCTTAGTTCGGGCCCCTGTTCAACCAGCATGAATGGGTACCAGGTAGGACGAGATGGAAATGGGAATTCTATCCTAGCGCCTGGAAAAATGTCACTTTGGCTTGTCTACTCTCCATGGAGTTTAAAGCGTTTATGTTCAGTACGAGGCATCCTGTGTTTACAACCGTTCTGGAGTAAATTTAGACACCGAAACTGGACAAAACTAGATGAACACCGTCCACTGAGCCAGCCATTACCATACTAGTCAAGGTAGCCAACAGATTATCCACCGCAACATTCGTCAATAAGCCAAAGTAACTTCAGCATGTATCGTGAGTAAAATGTTTAACAATGCGAAAAGGACAAATTCATATTTACCAGAACAACGCTCCCACTGTCCATGGTTGTCATTGTACGGCGGTATGTTGTCTATTGACAATAGCTCGCTGCGTGTAGTATCATGGCCTCATTATTTTCTCGTGCCAAACAAGAAATTAGAGCAGCCACACAGACGAAATGCCGGTTGCAGTTAAGACTTGCTTGCAGGTCGAGCAGTTATATCATGTGAATGTGCAAGTACTAATGTTCCGACATTTTCAGTATTTATGAGCCAGTGAGAGTTTGTTAAACCACTGTATTCGTAAATGTCAGATCCGTAATTATTTACCAACATTATTGCAATAAAACCAGTGTATACATCGGAACGTGCATTTAACGAATTATACGTGATTCATAAGGCACACGGAACTCGTACACTATGTAGCTGGTTTGGCAAATATAGTGTGATGTTTATCTATGTCCGTATTTATTATTGGTATTATGTATATATTATATAGAGCTATATTTGCAAGAATCCTCGCTTTCAGACATGAAATGCCACGCAAATCCATCGAAATAAATCCTTTCACCTGCCGATGTTCAACAAGGATTGTTTACGAAATGGTGCGTTTCATGTGGATTCCCCTCTATGATAGTCACGTGGTTATAAGAGTACGTTGTGATTGGTCGTCGGTCAGACAGTTGAGACGTTCACACATTTGGAAGGCGATAAATCATTGTACGTGGTGTGAGATCATCAGTTCTTTAGGTTGATACAATATAAATTTTGAAATAAATTTGGTAAATTAATTTATGTAAGTAACACGTGAAAGATGTGAAAAGACCATTTTGTATCCAATTATTCTGTTATTGGAAAGTACATAAATATATTCAATAAGACAATAAGAAGTCATCTTCCAGTTACTTTCTTGCCTGCGATTACTTTTCTTAACCGCTGTTTATAATGTGTATGATTGAATAAAGGTGAACACAGCGGAGGCCCTGAATGCAAACATTCAGTTAAAAATTAATAGACCTTTATTGATGCCATGGAATTCATGGCATATATACAATATTTATAGTAGCATAAAAGTGATGACATGTAAGTATGAATGCACCTTCCATTAATTGCTTAAATTTATTCCTAAACAATAACTGAACTCTGTCTCCATTCACAATCGAAGCTACCAGCTACAAATCTGTGATAGAACTAGCAAATTATAGCTTGTTGATTTTCTGTACGCTTCATTTGATTGAAGAAGTATCGTATAATGTAGATCTGATCAATGTTGACTGTTGGTAAGTCAATTTTTATAGCACTCTGAACATCCTCGAATCACTTCCCCTTGGTACATAATCTCTCTAACGTGAACGCTTGGTTTCCATCGTGGACTATCTTTGTGACGTCATATATAATACCCATATTTGGTAGATTATGTCTATAAATACGTTACGGAATGTTTGTTGTTTATTCCGGAAAGTATTAATATACATAATCTTCCAAATATGGGTATTATATGTGATATGAAGATAGTCCACGATGGAAACCTAGCATTCATGTCAGAAAGAGGGCCTCAATTATTTATTTCCTGGTTGAGCAACTTGTGGAAGTGACGTCAGAAAACATAGTCCTGTATTAGATGGGTTGTGTCTTGCTTGCAAGTACAGTTTTTGCAGATTTCTGCAGGTGGAATGGCAGATGAGAGATCATATTATCTGAAGAAGGCTTCATTTGACCAAGGTTTTGATATTGATCTGGAAAATGAATACTAGTAAGTGCTAAATAGTGATAAACAAAGAAGGAAGTTAATTGTGGTCTAATGCCTTATAATGTACCAAGGCGACTCGAGGATGTTCAGAGTGGTCAGAAATATGCATACGAGGATGTTGGTCGGTCCATCCGAATGTTGGTGACCGAGACTAATTGGGGCGATAGTGTAACCTCAAAATAACACCGACTTTGGGGTCCATGATATGCCCACGCATAGCAACCAGCCATAATGAAATTGAACAAAATCCATTTTATATTTGAAGGGCTTCGTCCCCAAACCACCTAAATCAGGCTTATTGTTGTTTTGGAATATTGGTATCATTATAAAGCATGACTCATTCTGCATCCATAAGTATAAGCAGTGTTTAAAATGGGTTGTTTTTTTTTAGCTTCTTTAAAATATTTTTTGTAATACCAGAATGACCTGTCAGTAGTATTTTGGCGTCCTGAAAAGTTGGAATAGCTGATGTAAGTGGGGATGTAAGTGGTTTAGACAGCCACTAACATCGCTAGATAACAAGTAGATACACAAAACAAAACAAACGACAAATATATTTTCATTTATTTAATCATTAAAAAATGTATTCCCAATCTCATCATTGAGCCTACTCGAATCTTTATCCCTCTTAAACCCATAATGTTCTCACAAGGAAATTGAGACAAAATAAGTAACATTTCTTTCATAATTTGATTATGTTAAATGATAAACGGAACAAAATGCACACACATAATGCTGTATAATTGCATGGAACAAAAACTGTGGGGAAATTTGAAGTTAAAAGGAAATGTTGATGCTCACACACACATACAGAAGTGCTCCCAAAGGAGTTGAGAATGGGGATATTTAAAAAAAATAGAACAGGAAGCTACTTAGTATTACAGAATATGTGAAACAACTAAGGAACTTCCACACTGGGATTTTTTTAATATATATTATATTAAAAAAAGATATTAAAGAATTCAAAGAGAGAAAAGAAAAAGGATTGAATCAACATTTCCTTGTAGAAAAAAATAAATCGGAATATGTTACATGTATGAATAACAGAGGGAAGATATCCATTCATCATCAAGACATACTCATGAATATAAATTGAATTTGTTGGTATCATTTACCTAGCGCTAAATATCAACATGTGCATAACTGAAGTGGAAGTGTATACAAAATAAAAATGTATTATCATTGCTTATTAGACGAGCAGGAAGGTTGAAAAGTATGTAAATGGAATACCATACTTGAGATGTCGCATACAGATTTGCTGCATGTGAGAACACTCTCAACAATTATAGCCATGGCATTATTAGTTAATTCTGATTAAAATAATATTGAACATTTACATAAATAAAGAAAAGGTATATTTCAGATTGTTGAACAGTAAACATGTTAAATATCCATGGTTACTGAAACTGGCTTGTTAAATAGTTGTTATGGGTGTAAGGATAATACATTAGCTCAAATTAAATGAATTTCATAATTAAGATTTTTTTAACATATTTTCACGATGGCCACCAAGGCAGCCATGATAATGTTTTACACATACTCCTCAATTCAATCGTTCCAGCTCTTCTCGAGACGTTAACTGCAAGCAAGATGGAACATATACAATCCCAAGCTCATTCAAAAAATATATACGAATAGTTCCTTCTTCTTATCGGGAACAAGTCCACCGGCATTGGTATGTCAGATTTGAAGATAACATATACGTACATTTCTTGATTACTGCCGTCTTGGAAACAAAAAATACATAACATTGTTGTAAACAAAATTGAAAACTGAAATAGGCATTGCTGAATATTTTGGTAATGGCGAATAGAAGTATTGTACATAAAAGTTCATTAGTCGAGTACATTGCAAATATTGAAATAATACTTTTCCTATTCAATCACTGAAATGTTCGTCGTGTCACATTAACAGAGTGAGTAAATTACTGTTTTACGTCACAGCGAGAATCTTTCACCCATACGTGACGATGGTATGTCGAGAACTGATGTTCTATATAATGCTGGATCAATAGAAATCTATAAACTTTATAGGACTTCTCCAGTTGCCTTCAGTTCTAAGGTTAAACACAGGACGTAATACAATGGACCCACTCCCAGAAAACAATCCTAACTCGAGAAATCGTTGTGACTACAGCATCTGCTTGCATAGCAGTCCATAGTAGTGCCAATCGAGTGACATGGTTTCTACCCACACAGGGGGGGGTTGGTTGTTTGATCTCAAAACACCACTAACTCCCGCTTCCCCGACATCTCGGCTTTGTAATAAACAGCTGATGATCTTATAACACATTGAGTTTGCTTCTTACAAGTGAGGGCCCTGCCGACTTTATATAAAATAGCAGAAATTTTCCTTTTAGCAATGATAATAATAATTGATGATTTTTCAATGGCATCCGACAATCCTGAGCCTGCATTTGACGAATGGGTTGTACTGTAGTGAAACGCAGGCCTGGAAACCAATCGCACAATGACAAAGAGAAAATAACCAGGCAAATGTTCAGACGGCAGTACAAGTAGTAATGTGTACAGCAAAGAATGGCAGCTGTGGCGATTGCGACAACAATGGCCATGACATATACGTCGATGACCGCGACGCACTCATTGGTTCTTGAGCTGACTTCCTATCTTGTAGCCTGATATTATGACCTTGTTCCAGTCAATCTTGGTCCTAGTTACGGGCAGCTGACGACGCAACGCCTTGAACGTGGTGTCCGACATCGTCTGGTAGTTTTCATTCAAAGCTTTCTGGAAAAGAATCGGAAATGGACGATGGTTACAGGCATGACAACAGACAGTTTTGATTTCAGGAGAAAGCAAGCCATGTCCAGTGCAATATAAATCGACCCATGGACAAATAAATCAGCAGATTTCCATGGATCCGTGGACAAATGCCATGCCTGTCGGCATAGTTCCAGTGATCTTAATTAATCCAGGGTTGCATTACATTTAACCGTCTCATCACTGGTAGCAACCACAGATGCACCATACAGCAGTCATTTTCGTTAATCCAACAGGAAGGACAAGCAAGATATAAATAAAACTATTTATAAATCCAGACAACCACGATGTGATTAATGTATACATACTTCCTTAACAGTTGAATTTCCTTCTAAATGTTGGGGGTTTTAAACTGTGGTTTGGTGCAGCTTTCATGATTCTTTCAATTATATCCCAGCTAGTAATGTACGCTAATACTGTAACATATCTTAGCACTCCAATCATGTATTAGCATGGAGTTCTGTGCTTTATAAATGGACTATTTATTTACACACCTGGTAGTCATTTTCAGCTTCAGAGACTAGGCTTACAAAACTCTTAGCTGTTTGTTCGGGCGTCTGTGAACAGAAAGCATAACACATAAAAATATGCTAAAAACCTTTGGTAAGTATTCTGAATGATTTCTAACTAAAATTTCACTGATAATTAATAGATAATACTGGTTTTACTACCTTTAAATATCATTCAGTTGTAGGATACTCTATTTTATTTATTTATATTTTTATTTTTGTAACTTGGGGTTTAGAGCTGGTTTCAAGATTCTGTCATTTATATCATTGCTTTTCTGTTAGAGCTTCTACGTGGAGAAGAAATAATTAGTGTAATTAATAATCTCCCGTAACGAACTCACTGTTACATTAAGCTTCTCGGTACATTCCTTGGAACTGACTAACTGTACATTGCCATCTTCATAATAGTGCACCTGCAAATAAAGAATGATATTTAGTCGCCCAGCTGTAAAATGGGTACCCGGTTGGATGAGATGGAAATTGTGGATGTTAACCTTCTAGCATCTTAAGTGTGAGCTTGGGTTGATCAGTCCCAGACAGGTCAGACTGTCAAATGAGTGCAAATTGATTCATTGACTGGGGTAATAATAATGTTAGTGCATTAAGCATGCTTTGACTGGATAAATAGCACATTGTAAGTGCATATTATTATTACTATATCATAAATAATATTTAGCGACACAGATTTATAATTAGTTGCATTGAATGAAATTTAGCCACAATGAATTACTTAACCACAAAGAAATATATTTAGCCAAGCATTTCCAACAGCAATGTGAAACTATAGTATGACAAGAGTTACCTCCCTTTTACACGAAAAAGTTACTTCTATCGGATGTTATTGTTTAGCAAGAAACGGAATGGTCTGAAACCAGATACCAGGGGTGCGTTCAATGGAGAATACATATACATATGCATATGTATATGCATATGCATTCTATGTATTAATACGCGAGCCGTTCAGTGAGCAATACGTATGCATATGTATGCATACATTTCAATACGGGTTTG
>JAUTBT010000993.1:0-10914 GCA_032361225.1 Lepetodrilus schrolli | reverse complement strand
GTCTGTGTGTCTGTGTCTGTGTGTATGTGTGTTTGTGTGTGTGTCTGTGTGTGTGTGTCTGTGTGTGTGTATGTGTGTGTATGTGTGTGTGTTTGTGTGTGTGTGTCTGTGTGTGTGTATGTGTGTGTGTCTGTGTGTGTATGTGTGTCTGTGTGTGTGTGTGTCTGTGTGTGTATTTACTGTGTGTGTTTGTGTTTAGATGTGTTAACTTCCTCCTTGCTACACCTCAGTACTCTTGCTTATCACGGCAGTGAGCATATCAAGAGAACGCTGTACAATTAATCGTTTTCATAATTTGAACACTCAAATTAATCCTCATGACGTGTCTTTATACCTGTTATGAGACATTTTAAACATGGGTATTTAAATCATAACGACAGAACAACGTATGAAATTTTCAGCTTAAGTTCATTTAACAAATTATAAAGAACAATCGTCGGGAGATAAAGAATTTAAACAAACCATTTGAAAATAATATTAATTGGATAATGAAAAGATATTTCAGAGAATACATATACACATACGCACCAACAACACAATGACGTATTTTGCAATTATATGATGATTGCATTGAAATAATATTAAATATAATATAGAATCAAGGTATATTTAATTATAGATGAAATTGTATTCAACAGTTGGAATTTATTACTATATAGCGACATTATTGTTAATTGTTTAACATTTACATTTTTTGTTATTCGTCAAAATCCAGAAAAACAAGCTACTATATGTCGCATCCTCAATATAAATTATGCATGAATTTACTATTCAGGAGAAAACCACATAAATTGAAATGACATTATTCACAATAAAAAAAATAAAAATAAAATAATCCCTCACACCTTCAGGCCAGGAAAATCTATAATAAACCAAACAAGAAACTTCATCTATGTTTGGTCTTACGTTTGTGGGTAAATTTACATCATAGTAAACATTTACAAATGTCAATTGATCATGGACTGGCACCTTATTTAAAATCCAGCTCTGGTACGGTCTTATCAACGAGTATGAGGCGCACTTCCCCATCACGAACAAACATTCGGACAATATCGCCTAGCGTCGTATCTTTAATGACGTTGTTCACGATTAGTTGCGGCCTCGCGAAGATTGCTGTGCAACACTCTCTCCATATTGTCACTCGGTTAAGGGTTAGGCTAATTGACGAACGTTGCTAATAATTTCTCCTTCCTCCTTATGAATGGCAGAAGCATTGGGCAACCTCTAAAATACTTACACTTCTTTAAGTATTAAATATGAATGAATTTTGTATGTTATTGAAACAAGACATCTTTATCTCGGTTGAGACGTCTTGTAGCTCTATCAATTTAATAATGATAAATATATAGGAACGGAATTCTGTCGAATTGTTCAAATATTAAACAAGTATAGAGGCATATAGTCATGCGCATGGTATATTTTCATTAACAAAAAAAATAATAATACTAATAATGATGGTAATAATAATAGTAATAATAGTAGTAGTAATAATAGTAATACAATAATAATAAAGGTAATAATACTAATACTAATACTACTATTCATATTAATAACAATACTACTACTACTACTACTACTAATAATAATAATAATAACAATAACAATAATAACAATAACAATACTACTACTACTACTACTACTAATAATAATAAC
This sequence comes from Lepetodrilus schrolli, assembly GCA_032361225.1. Lineage (NCBI taxonomy): Eukaryota > Metazoa > Mollusca > Gastropoda > Lepetellida > Lepetodrilidae > Lepetodrilus > Lepetodrilus schrolli. The sequence continues at coordinate 9,261 of JAUTBT010000993.1, read as the reverse complement.
AATGCTACTACTACTACTACTAATAATAATAATAACAATAATAATAATAACAACACTACTACTTCTAAAACTACTTCTATTACTACTACTGCTACCACTACTACCACTACTACTGCTACTAATAATAATATTACTAATACTACTACTACTACTACTACTAATATTAATAATAATAATAATATCATCGTCAATAACAACAACAATACTAGTAATGACCTTACCCTGTCAATTTGTTCATTAACAAGAAGATACTAGAAAGAACGGTATCTCAGAAATACTAAATTAATATATTCGTTGCAGTTTGAACAAAAAATATTTAATGTCCCCATTAATAAAATAACATACTAGTTGGTAATAATATAAAGTATATTGAGTGATATTGTTATTTGAACTTGTCATAATTGATCTACAGTACGATGGAACCCGTTATTAACAAACTTATTATTCGTAGTCTATAATAGAGATTCTCATTGTATATTTGTAGATATAAGACACTTAGAACATCTATACTATTGTGAATTTAAGATTCGTGTACTCAACTAATGTGCATAGTAGCATTAGTTAATAGTCTGATATATTCTGTTTAACATCTATAATATTCTATCACTGTGTGTCTAACTGTAAATTTGGTATATTCTGCCACTTTGTACCTAAGCACCTATACAGCTTACTGATATGAGTCTTTGATTAATATATTCTACAATTGTTTATCTAACGTTTGCACATTCTACCATTTTGTGTTTAACATCTGTAAGTTCTGCAATATGTGTTATTTATTCTACTACTGTGTCTAACATCTCTAAAACTCGAACATTGAGTGTTTAACATGGGTAAATTCTATCACGTGGTCTTCCGTCACGTGGGCGACAGAACTCGTTTCAACAGACGAGGCTGATATGGAAATTGATCAAGGTGATATTCGCTCGAAATTAAACGATAATCTTGTAAAGAGTAGTGGGGCTAATCGATCAACGTTTAAAGGGATTTACAGCTTGACAATACAGGGTTTGAGCTGTTGTGTGAAATTTCCTTTCATACGGTGTTAATGTGTTGCTATTGTCACACTGGCGAGTAATTATACGTGTTAAACACCGCCAACGTGAGTGAAATATCAACGGCAATATCCTGTTAAACATGTGCATGGTGTTTCCGTCATATCAAAAGATTACGACATAAATTACATTAGATCGCCAATGGTAAAGGTATCGACGTTTACAGCAGAGATCGTTAATTTGTTTACTCACTCAATTCATTCGCTGCACTATTTATTTGATGTCGTGCAATGTATCTTTGGATAAAAAAAAAAAGTATAATAAATAAGTCGAATTTAGTGTATTAATATACTTTAATTTAGTTTGAACGTTGGACTCACTGGATGACTTTAAACGTCCAGTAGATTTAGCCAACACAATGTGAGTCGATGATGATCTGAAACTCACAGGGGTTCTTGATGTGGGCTTGTTATAATATTATGTATGGTATGTACAGAATAAAATATTAATTTCCTTTTATGGAGCATGATTTAAGTTAATGGCAAATATTGTATTTCCATATAATTTAGAATTACATCGAAACATATCAGTATAGCACACATTTATCCATGAGTAATTGAGTATGATAAAGGATGGACATATTAATAGACCTAAAACTAGGACAGTCGTATTTATATCCAGAGTTTTACAAGTATAACAATTCTAGATCGGATTTCCAGTTTGTATTTAACATTGTGCGTCATTTAATAATCTAACACACCCATGCAAATATAATAAATACTAGTATAGCGTAGCCAGTTCTTATACACGCCTGAATATACCGTTTAAATAAAATATAAAATAAACATATAAAGTATTTTACATCAAATTTGGAGCTAAAAATATTTATAAAATTAATATTTAATTAATAGGGGCGAAGAGTTAATACGATTTAAATATGTATATTTACTTCTGGTGACGACTGACAATGTAAGTATATAATAGATACTGGTTTAGGTCGTGCTCTGGGCAATCGTCGCTTGTATACCCCGTTCAGTGTTTGCCAACACCCGGTATAAACACGGGACAAAGCAGGGGTGGGTATTGACTAGATAAAAGCCGAGCGGTTAGACTACGTTCGTGTTCAGCCCTTACCTGGGTAGTGGATGTTTTCGTTAGTCTGCAGCCAGCGGGTGTAAGGATTATCCGAATTATCATAGAAGCCGGATTGCAGGTTGGTCACAACCGAGGATTTTGTAAGGTCCAGACCCTCCACGCCGATCCTGGTGTTGGTCGAGAGTTTGGTGCCGTCGGGAAGATCAAGTAAGTCCTTGACGGAGAAGCTGCTGTTGGGTTTGACCACTTGCATATCGAGTTGTGCAGTTTCCATCTGCGAAGCAAATACAGCGAGAACAGTCACAGTGATAGCAAGCGACCCGCTCGACAATAACATAAAGGGTGGCAGTCGAGTATAAGTTGGACTACACGCTCGCTATCATAATATGTTCTTCCTATGTTCAAGTACATATCTGCCTTTCTTATTTACGGACCCCTCCCCTTTTCACAATTCCCGGTGTTTCGATTGGGTGGTTACGGATTGGCGCCCCGCCCCTCAGCCGTGACGGGCAGTCCTCTGGTGTGGTCTGCTCCACTCAGGCATCAATAATTTTAAGTGAAATGAATGATTGAACCTCGAGAGATCAATGAATGGTTCTCCCTTCCAGACCATTTGCCAACGGATCCTTTCCTTCCAGATCCCATTCACAGATAATCTCACCGTGTGCGACACTGCCTCTCCTGTTTTGTCCCCGCGAAAATCCACAATCTGGACCCCGGCTTGCTTATGCAATCTCTCAGCACTTCACCAAAAGCTTAATTTTCATGTGAGGGGGATTATTGAGCAAGAGAGGGTTTCTACGTCGCGGGCAGACAACCCGCGGTGGAGAGGGGTTTTTCTGGTGTTGAAGTCAAGATCGCGAAACCAACACAAACCATTAACACGCAGAGTGGGACATGATTTGTCCGAGTGGTTGTAGTCTCACACTGAGATAAACCACACTTTCCACTCATGCATCCACTCCAACACGCTCTTCCCTGTCTACTCCTGGTTATTATCCGGTTTAAATTAACAATTATTTATCTAAAATATATCATAAGCTGGCAATTTCAAGTGACGGCCTAAAATGCGAACGTAGCGCTTGAAACGAGCACTGAATTAAACTGAAATGCATTAGTATCTCAATGTTGAGGTGTGTTTCCTGTGTTTTACGAAAGGTTTCACAAACTATGACCTAGACATCAAAATAAGTCATATTTCGCTGCAAAATTATTGTCTATTAAACATTTTGAACAACAAAAATGTGTTAATGGTATTGCTCTATTGTTAAGATACTGTATCTATGGTTTTGCTCGCATGATTTATAAGAAAAACCAGTTAATAAACAATTACAATTACATGACAAATTAATTAACATTGAATACTAATGTATTTTGTATAGTGCTAACTAATATTTCTAAAGTATTTGCTTGTAAGCAATATAATAAACTTCATATAAGCGATAAAGATTACGTCATATCCGTAACATAAACAAATATAATATAATTAAATATCTAATAAATTACATGTACATGTATACCATTATGGTATCTGCTCTAAATAACTGAAATCTTATTTAACTCAAAATATCCCCTAACATCCATACTGGAGAACATTATCTAGGCAAGCTTATGTATTTATAAGATGTATTCTCTATTTGCAATGTGTTTCTGTTCATTTCTACTCATTGTGACGTCATGTTATTATTGTTCATGCATATACGTAGACTATATCAAACTTCAGAATTAAAGTGGTAATTTTAACTCTTCTCGTATAATAGTTTTCATCCTAAATCTAAAACGTGAATGTTTTCTACGTATACAGCTGCTCGCCGACCTCCTCTAACGAGCAAACAATTATCATTGGAATATTGATGGCAGTATATGTACATACATACAACATGTTGTATATAGGAAGATATCCATTGCCTCATATCTTATAATATTCCATTTAAAACATAAACACGACGATGTGATTGATTTGTTTTTATTGCATTTGTTTTTTGAAAATCTCAATAATTCGTTTGCTTCTAGTTTAATAGACCACAATAACTATTGAAATAATGTAATTCTAATTTTATTTGTTATGCTCTCTTGTTATTATATTATTTGGTAAATTATTTGACTACTTTCATCTACGTTCTCCCCTATAGCTGTTCATCATTTAACTTGATAAGGTCAAAGGGCAACTTGAGACACATGTACTGGTAATAGGTGCCATAAATTCCTTGTCCTTAGAATAAAAAGGTACGAATACAGTAAAGATAGTCGCTATATTCATTATTTTAACACTGAATGCAGTTTCATAAATATCGGGAAATATAACCACCAATCATTAATTAAGCGATGTAAGCAGTCTAACTGAGCAAATAAAATAATATTGTAAATGTTGACAGTGTTATGATGATAAATGTACAATATCTCCAGAACGAATAATCTGATAACCAAAATGTCAAATATCATAATCATTATACTCTTTGTTAGCAAGAAGCATATGTTTTGAAGGATACCACAAAACCAGCAATACGATCGCATTCACGCATATTTGCTTAAATAACACATCGATTTGTTTCAGTGATACATTACTTGATTTACACAAGTTGACTATTAATATCTGAATTAACATGTGTTCACCTTGAGGCAAAGCTGTATCATGAAGCGAGGCTGATCTTTACGAAATAACTACATTAATTAATTTCATTTGTGACAACAAGAAAAGAAAAAAAGAAAATATTTCAACAGAACCTGTACATCTAAATCCAAGAATCGATATGTATACATGATATTAGTTTTATCACTAGAAGATATTCTAAAAAGAATAAGTTAATGGTACATACATATACACATTTGTTCATACCCCGTCATCACATCTTATCCGCACTTTCATCCAGAAATCAAACTGTATTAGTAGGGCTTGTATTCTACATGATCATGGCATTTAATAGCCGAATATTATAAAATCTTACATACATACATTAAGTATGGACATATTACCTTGAGATGGTCGAGGAGAGCCTACTAGCATACGATGATAGGTCTTGTTCCAAGAGCTCTCTAGAATGTTTATATTACATTACTTTGAGTACATATACTCTATCTGTAGTCGCTCTGTTAACAAGCAAGGCGGAGTCAAATCTCTCTCCTCTGGATACCCGTGTCCAGCCTGAGCACGGGTAGGGTTTGCAAGCCAAAGGGGTGCGGCTTCTCTAGAGAGGATCTCGTTCAATCTGAACCCGAAGTAGGGCTTCACAAGAGACGAGCAAATACCCCGTCTATAAGGAAACGCAGAGATTCAACAGGCGCCACTTTACTCTAGGGTTGCTGGTAAATAAATCGCACTTAGAACATAATTAGCGCCAAGGGTGTCGTACGTGATGAGTACTTCAGGATTTCGCAGTCATTTTCTGGAATATGTTTTATTTATTTATTAATTGCGCGGGTCCCATGATTGCGGGTGTCTTGAGTGGGTGAACATAGACGGGTATAGGCGTACATTAAGCCGGGAACGCCGATTCATGGCGTCTCTAACCCGAACTCTTACCGATCACGTCAACAAGAAGTCCTTCTCGCCAATACACGGGCCAAGACAATCCCCTGCGATCAAACCCGCGATACAATCAAACGCGCGATAAGTTAAAAATCATCGACTGACGATTCTCTATAGCCGATTCAATCAGCGAGTTTGTCCTTCGTCTAGAGATATTCATAGAGAACAAACGCCAGGGAGCGCTGTGTCCATTACGTTGCCGCCAGCGTCTAACGTCGGGTGGACGTCTCTGGTATTACCTTACCGTAAGCCGTGTTGACACAGAGTATATGTCACCTCTTCGTGCGTCGTAGGCCCTGGGTATAACTTAGATCCATGATGCTAAAGTCATGTTTAACCGGGGTACCAAAGGTGTGCGCTTTCACCAACTCAGAAGAGACGGCGGCGGCTTGGGTTAAAACATGACAGCTCCATTTGCGAATGTGGACGAATGTCGCACGTATGAAACTCGCCGAGATGCATATCAGTGCTCGGTGTAGGTTTTTCCGAGCAGCCAACACGAGTCTGCTTTTAATGACAACCGTATGTCGTGCCCGGGTAGAATACCCACAGTCGCACACCATCCCCGCATCATGTGCAAGCTCACATCCCGAGCTAAATGGGGGTAGATCGGGTGACCGAGCCTGTCCGTTTCACGGCAAATACACATTTTATCTTGGGGTTTAATAATCTTAGAGAAGGTGTTGGTGTAGATTGGCGTAAAAGCTTTATTGTCAAGGCCCATGGTAATGTTTGTCTTGTTATGTTATTTTCGTTTAACCCTGCCTGGGCTGAATCAACATAAGCATGTGGAAGATAAAACTATATCCACCGTATGCAATCTATAACAGCGATGTCGGTGCTCATTTTTATTCAGACTTTCTATAGTACGATTTGTTCATACTCTCCGCGTTGATATTAATGCGGGCCATTATTGCTCTAAAACGATGAACTAAGTTAACCCCATGGGGTAGACTTTTTTTAATGTCATACGAGCAATTATATGTTCGAACTACACATTAATGGATGACATGTTCACCCTAAGTGCTGATAACATTATTATATCATGATAAAGGCATCAATGGCTAGGGAATTGGAATGCATTGAAGTTAAATGTCTGGGCAGTGGTGTCACTGTATATATAAACAAATACACCTTCAAAGAAATCTTCGGCAATTTCATACGAGATCAACATGATGCAATTTACTTATATACTAGTTTGTATATACTACTATTATAAAGTAATATTTATTTATTTATTTATCCACCTGGTACGTCTTTTACTTCTTCCTATTTGGACACATGGACAATATATACTGTGGTTGATATCTGGTGTCACGCCACCCCCAACTACCACCCAGCATAAAGACAATGGTCGGACGACACCACCGAAGGGTGCCCCGACTTGACTTCTTATGTCGTATGACATTGGTGAACATTTCGAATTTATGGGTGTTCGCAAAGCAAACACACGGCTCCTGGGAAAATCACCTCGGGAAATCATATATTCTTAAGAGAATTACAACCTGAAACATGTTCCCTGATAAAAATCTGGACGCAAACGCGTACCTGGATATTAACAAATACACGCGGTTTTGGTATTAATTATATATTTACGACAACCAGGGCAATTTTACCTCGGCTGTCCTGGTTTATTTTTTACTATCGGACGCCAAACAGGACACCTAACTTTTTGTTTTGCTGTGCGTTTCACGCAAGCCAGATGCGTAAAGGTGTGTACGCATCATATCTATCGATGTCTCTCATCTGCCATTGTCTTCCAGTAGATCTGTCATAATGCTTTAATATACCAGTATATTCTAGTAATCCACCTGACCCGCTGTCTTATTAAACAGTGTAACTCAATATGTAGTAACTACCACGACGAGGCTATGTTGAAAGGATTTGCATGTTGAGCAATACCCAGAACTTAATCTCTCCACTGTTGAAAACTACACCTATTAACACCCTATCCGTAACACGTACATCCCAACTGCCTGCCACATACATACTGTGTGTATCTCTCTATGAACCAGCGAGTGTGCTCCTATTTAAGCAATACTTCACTGCAGTAGATACGTATACACCAACTCCACAATGAAGTCCATTCTATTGATTCCAGCTTAGAGCGAGGGCTCTTCTAGACCCGAGATGCCTCTCACTCCGAGATGAGATTGATCACTTTAACCTCGTCCATACTGTTTACCTATGATCTCTACCTTATTCTTGGTTTAATCTGTAATCGCGGCCCACTCGCCTTGTCAAGGACCAGCCAGTAGATCGGACTAATAATTTCCCCAACCTCGTCGGGGAGCGCCTTCCCGAAACCTTATTTGACGTCATCATAACTTCGGGAATAGTTGAATATTTGTCTACCAATTATATCTGCCATGGTAGATAAGTTTAGATTTAAATTCACAAACAGCAAAAAAAAATCCAAAAAAATCTATGTTTTGCATTTCGAATTTCAAACTAACAGAGGGAACATTTGAAGAAGGTTGATCTGATGATAGATTAAGTCCTCAGGTTCTTCGTGGTCCTCGGGCCAGAGTTACCTGCCCGGAGTCCTATCTACAGCGACGCTATTGCCTCTGATAGGGCCGGGTAGTTGGTGAGGTGGGTATGGTCTCGTAGTTCCATCCACGTGAATCATTAAGATAACCTCGACTTTTTTTTCTTCTATTATAAAACTAGACGAGATAAGAATAACATTATATTTTAATGATTGCACGAACAATAGTTCAACAATGCTTTAAGTGATAGAAAGACATGAATTGATTTTTTTATGTTGCGTGCAATGATTAATGAATACTAGATATTCTTTTTAAAAAAATCAAGAAAATAAAAATAAAAATTACCTGCCTTCCTTACACATATTGAATTACGTGACACTAAATATAAAGTACATAGAAAATTAATGCAATACTATAATTAAATATTACATGTATGACAGAAATATCTCTGCAATACCCTCGTAATTATATATGCTCCTGTCTTCACAGAGTATCGCAACCATGTACACGTGCAATATATTGGTCATCTGTCCACCATTAACACGTGCAATATATTGGTCATCTGTCCACCATTGGCACGTGCAAAATATTGGTCATCGTTGACCGTGGAAAGGCAGTGTACGATTAACTATAGATGAAATAATATTCCCGATAGTATTGTCTTTTGAAACACAATCCATTAATTAGACCGTATCCATCCTTGCAATACTGCAAGTCTTCACAATAAGCGACGATTTTGACTGACTGACAAAAGGAGTATAATATAGTGTGTACTTGTACTTCATACATTTCAGCAACGAACACGTCTAATATTCACACACCCTCCACATACACACACACGCACACACACACACAAACATACACACAATGCTGCTACTACTACTACTACTACTACTACTACTCCTATTACTACTACTACGAATAATAATAATAATAATAACGTAATTGTAATTTAGTTATTATTATATTATACACACTTATATAGCGTAAATATACAGAATAACTGCTCAAATACGCTATTGGGAAATGTGTGAACACGGATAATTTCAATGGTACGTGTAATAACAACAACAATAATGATACTACTACTACTACTACTACTACTACTACTACTACTACTAATACTAATACTAATACTAATACTAATACTAATACT
>JAUTBT010000992.1:0-29193 GCA_032361225.1 Lepetodrilus schrolli | reverse complement strand
ATATAAATATAATACCAATCAATATAATTTATATTTAAACTATTTACTTTCACCCTCTGAGACTATGGATAGTCTACTCGGAATACCTCCGCGTAATTTCCGGTATGTAGGCAGTTCCGATTTTGAGTAGAGTAATATCACAAGGTGTCCATCAAGAATAGTTTATTTCAAAAGTTATGTGTGATAATGTTTAAATTCTGTTAAAAGAAGAAAAAAAAGATCAATTATTACATCAAAGTCTAATTGGGATCTTTATTTTAGATTTAAATAATAATCCATTTCTAGAGCGCCGAGTTCCAACTACGCTGCCCACAGGCGCTGTTACACAATGAGTCTATCCACATAAAGATTAGTGTGTCTTTAGTCTTTGTCGGAAGGGGTGGAGCATTAACAACTGGAGCACTTCAATAACTATGTACTTAATACAACTTTACATTATTGATTTATTTTTAGTTATTCAAGGGTTATTCAAATAATTATGCTTTGGGTTTTTAACACTATTACATTTTGCATGGAGTCTAGCGCGTTATAAATACATGTACACATTATTATCATTATTATATGTAATAGGTAGTAGTAGTACTAGTAGTAGTAGTAGTAGTAGTAGTAGTAGTAGTAGTAGTAGTAGTAGTAGTAATAGTAGTAATATCATTATTATTATTATTATTATTATTCATGTTATTAGTATTATTATGCTGTTCGACGTACGCGTTAACGAAAGACGTAGATTAATGTTTTCACAGTGCATTCCAAAGTATTTATCCAAATGAGAATAAATCCCATAAAACATTAACACCCAAAAACCTTTGCGGTTATGAACTATTAACGACCTTAATCCTCATTAACATTGATTTATAGTTCATGTCTGAAAAGCATCAATTATTAATTTCCCAGAAAAAACAACAGCTGCTGCTGGATTATGGCTAGGTTTCAACTGGAAATGGAGGGTTGTAGCACGTTGTGAAAGAACCCAGTAATAAATCACGGTAGTTAATGTTATGTAGCCAGTTTTTCTGACCAAAAAAAGTACACGTCGGCATGAAGAGTTAATACATTTAAAGAATTTGTACGTGAAAATTATTTTAAAACATTGTTTTACTGTATATAGCTATAGAAAACATTACATTAAATTCTGCTTTGTATGTATATCATAGTAGCATACGGTATTGTGATTGCATACAGATATCATGTTATGTACGCATGTTAAATATACAACATACCCGGGTATTAACAATGGTAACGTCATCCGAATTTTAGCTCATAGTAAATGTTCCACGTGATGAATATAATATGTGCACGTATTTATATTGGTTTGACATTGGGAAACGACACGACGAGGTATATTTCATAGACAAGGTATATTTCATCAGACTTCAAATTCTTTCTTTCTTTTTTTGCTTTACCTTTATTACTCAGGTTTGTAAGACGAATGCATAGTTCATTGTGATAATGTAATATCTTCGTAAAACATTCTCAAAATTCCCGAGCTTTCAATACCCACAACCCTTTATCATTCTGCCATTTGAATTATAAGGGTATATATAATTTTCTCATTAGCAACGGTCTATCAATGTCAGCTATCCCTTGAAACGTGACTCGCATACTAAACACAGACCTTTAGCTACGTTTAACACCTGTAGCGTCTATCACCTGTAGAGCACTGATTGGTCTTCCGTACCGAGGCCACATTGGCTCTCTGTTATTACCGATCTTCGCACCCTATAATCACAAATGTCAAATCTAATTTCGCCTTCTCTGACATTGCTAAGACACCTATGCATGTATATGGACAACGTTGTCTATACATTTCTTGAACCATGTCCGTGTATATTGACCGTCCTCAGTACACCCAGCAGCCGAGGTCCAGGCATACGAGACAATATAGACATATACAATATACAGATGTGTCGTTCCTTTACTATGTAAACACATTGTTAGAAAATCTCCTTATCGTTTCACCCAATCAACATTTTCCGTATCGACTGTGGATTTATGATAAAGTGGCGGTGTTCTCACGTGGCGCAATAGACTATAATCGTAGATATGTGGGGTTATTTTACCATGAAGTGTTGTTTTTTTATTGGCTTTGTATACCTAACAGAAATATAGCATTCCGTACGTTCCGGTATCTGAATAACATACATCTTTATTGGCCACTGGTGATTTATAAAGTACAAGAAATTGGATATCTCAATTGAACAATGGAATGCTCATTCTCTATGAAATCTAGATTGGAATAGAATTGTATATTATTTCAATATGCAGGTTATCCTTGGAAGGCAGAATCAGAGACTGCTCTAAGTTACGTCTCTGCATGTAAAGAGGCGATTGTTTCAGAGGATATATGAAGGCAGTAATACACGTATTAACTTGCTGTCTTACCCGGAAGCATGAGATGGAATTGTGAATATAAACCTTCTATACTCACCAGGAGTTGTGAAGATGAAGCTAATGCACACTGATCTATTTGCGGGGGTAATAATGTAGCTCTATGATTATGCTTTTGAGCAGATTTTTGTTGTTATTATTATTATTATTATTATTATTATTATTACTATTATTATTAATAGTATTACTATTATTATCATTATTACTTATGATATGAACATAATTCAGTTAATTGTTTGGCATACTATACATGTATGTTCACGTTAAGATACTATAGTAAATAGCAAAATTGTGCTCAACACTGAACGTGGCAATACCTCTGTCGTGCGAAGAAAATTCATAGGAAAAGAAAACATCCATTCTCCGGTGATGCCACTGATGCATTACCAAGTATATCCATGTCTCATATGCAATGTCAATTAGTTTTTGCAGTGAGTCTTCACCTACAATGTTCCGACATGAACGTGATTGTTGTACATGTGCGTGTGTCTATTTATGTCCCATCAGCAGGCAACACACAACACTGATGGTTCTGTCAGGACTGCAACCAGAGAGCTGACTGGCCATGTCAGCATCAGAGCATGGTGTCCCAGCATCTACAGCCTTGTGCTTCGCGAAGTAAACAAACGTATTGTTGACGTGGTTATTATTTAAGCCAACACGTGCACCTTAGTGGTAGCAACAATATCCCCTAGAGAATGGTAGTACAACGCTTGACTCCGTATATCTCGCTTCACGCGTTCAGACGACAAGACGTTCTAAAGCAACCACAACTCCAGATTTAGCTATATATCACAACTAGAAACGTTAGGTGTCCTGTTAGCCTCACAGGCTAAATAAACCAGGGCACCCGAGGCGAAACTGTCCTGTCAGGATACTATCTGATCCTGTTACGATCCTGTAACAGGACACCTAACTAGTTTTGCTGTGATAAACTACACAATCCATAATGTTGGAGCTAGGTTACCTTAAGGTTACGCCGTAACATGTAGTCTGTGTTTCATTAAAAGGTCGCACTGTAGTTCGAGTGTAGATCAGGGTGTTTGCCATGGTATTACTATAACAGGAAATGACGTTCTCGATTTATGCTTAAGCTTCCGGTACGTCCCGTTCATGAAACAGGCATAATATATGTGCACCAGCAGCTATAAACACGTGCCTTACTTCAGGACGTAAGCAAACTCGTGTCAATAGGATTATATTAATCCTACGAGTGCACCTTCCTTGTAACACCATCCTGGCGAAATCATCAACGTCTGATGCCTTCGTACTATAACGAACTTACGGCGAGTGTCCGACCAGCAGCGGGAGGTTCATTCATCCCATCACACTAATCAAACACGCCCAGCAGGAATCGTCCGTTCCTTCAGTAAATCACATTGTGTATACGTATATCACCTCTTCGGGTTTTTCTGACCACCAAGGCCTCTTCCGTGTCCGCTAAAGGGGGGGGGGACTGTACTCATTAAGTTCTGGCAGCAGTAGAAGAAGAGAATAGCTTCTCCAGATGAGGGCCATCAATAACTACGTATGAAAGGTTTAAAGCCAGCTTCGCGAACATTTCATAAACTTTGACATTAAATCTCAATTTTCCTAGTGAATAATCATAGCCCTCTTCGAAGGGTCTGAAAATAACATCCTGGTTGACATGAATATAGGGTCTACCATGCCCCAAGTGCATGGGACCGATTTGGGTCTTGAGTTGGAAAACCTTTGAGGTATTTGTAAGACGTTTCCTCTGATTCCATGACGAGCTGAGACTCTCCATATATCTCTATCTCAAGTACCTGCTAATTGACACTGCCTCATCAGATCCTAGATTGACGATTCCACGTCAAATCTCTATCTTGATTCTGTGGTCAATCCGTGATAGCGATGAACTGTTTACTGCCGGTATAATGGTTAGAAACAGATTTAGATAAATAAAAAAGTTTAGATAAATAAAATAGGTTAATATGTATTTTACATACACAGATTCGACCTAATAGCACTTAAACTGTACTTGATATAGAAATAACACATATCAGAACGCTAATTTTTAATTATATCAAGTTATATTTTCAATTATGTTATTAACTTCACCTTGTGGTACTACAGACTTGAATAATTATAGATCGAAAATACTAGTAATATTTAGTCGTAGAGTTCTACAGCACGGATTCCATTACTCACATCAGTGAGAGCATTTCTTCATTACTGACTATAGTACATTGATTAAATGAATGGAAATGGAATTAAATTGCAACCTTAACTTCAGATTATTTTAATGGCCACGTTCTTCATTGTGAATGGAGGTGAAAAAGATCAATGACAGTGAACATAACAGCATGGCTGTAGAAGCAATTCAGCAGGATTTGCAGAGATGACGCCGGAGCATTGAATTGTCCAAATAAAACGGAATCTTTGGTTACCAAAACTAGCTTCAGATACTGGGTTTCGTTGTTGACCCAGAGTGAAGTTTGAAGAGTATAAAAACAACGAGGTATCTGTTAATATCAACATTAGTGCCAAACGCAGGTCAGATGAAGGATGGCGGGCATGATGGACATACCAGTCGGACTTGCAGTTTTGATAACCTGACACATCTGATATCAAAATCTTGATTGGTCAGACGTGTGTGTATACCTACGCGGTAAACAACTTGAAGCATGATCACCCTTTCTTTTTTGTCGAAGGTGTATATGTTGCAGTTTTGAGAACATGACATGTATATAATATGAAACTCGTGATTGGACATAGGTGTATATATACGCAGTAAACAAACCTAATCGCCCTTTCTTTTTCGTTGGAAATGTACATGTCCTGGTACTTCTTTGCAAAAGGTCCATGTAAAGATTCAACATCTTAGTATTTTATTTATTTGGAACGAATACACTCTCATTAATTAAGATAAGGTCTCAACTTTCGCTCCTCATTTATTTGAATTTATGTCCAATATACACGAGGAAGGTCAGCTTAATGAGATTTCGGTGAGAAGAGTTTCATGGTATTTTCTGTATTTCTGACTGGTTGGGTGACATTGGGTGGACAATGTAAAATGTTTGCAATGGTAATAACAGTCAATCAACCTATATATTTCAAGAAATAATCTATAAAATAATTAAATATAAACAGTATCCACTACGGCAAGCAAGTCTAGGCTCAATCTCTATGATGCCAGATATACCGTTTTAATGTCATGCATAAGGGTCCGTTCATAATCACCGGATATGTCTTTAGGGCTCACTCAAGAAAATCTCACATTTGCGATTGCTCACGAATTGCTTACCAGTAGAATTTCTTTCTTTTTTTCTTAATTTGTTATACAACTACAACTTCATCTCGCCATAATAAATATATTTCGTTGACATATCACAGCGGTGGTCTTTTTTCAGCTGTCTGACGGAGTCATGGTTATTAATATCGATAATTAACAATGACACTCCATACCTGGTGCCAAGGTCTCAGTTGTCATCTGCTAATTCCAGCCATCGTCAGGTCAGATAGACCTCATCAGTTGCTAATGAGGTCAACCGGGTGCACGTCTCCCCCTGTTAACACGTCACGTGATCCTCCGCCAAGAACTAATAAGCGGTGACATTGACACCAGGTGTAAGGAATTCCTCCGCCGTTGCTGTTGGCAACCTGATGCCGAGACTGGATATCGGGTGGTTGACATTTCGTGACAAGCAAGAACTTGTCTTGACGTTGGATCTCAAGTTGAAGTCGCCACAAATCAGGATTAGTGTTGGGTGGTGTTAGGTTTCTGAAAGCTTGAAGACGTGGTCTCCTAGCAAGTCTTGTAATAGATGTGAGAATGGAATTGCAGTAGTCCGGATGTGTGTGTGTGTGTGTGTGTGTGTGTGTGTGTGTGTGTGTGTGTGTGTGTGTGTGTTTGTGCGCACGCGCGCGCGCGTTAACTCGTACAATAGATTTACCATAATATCAGAGGGTGAACGTAAGCTTTGACTATTTATAATAGAAGAATGTTAGTCGTGTGTATGACAATCATACTGATTTATACTATTATATTTATATTGAAGAATTCTAGATTTTCTTAGCTGTTCATGGCGGACATATATAATATTCGTAATATACAATTGTAAGACACTGTATCGCCAATACAAAGGAGGTATTTCCAAACAGTGCTCTGTTCTAAATATAGACTGTTCGGCGCGGACCTCGGAGACGAGGAAATAATATGCATTAACCCCGATAGTGACCATTATTCCCTATGCAAGTATGATCTTGCCTCTTTAAGTGTACATATTTCTCAGATATCTAGACTTGCTTTTAACTGTTAATGATGGATAGTAAATAGGACTATTTGGGTTGATAATATGGTTTAAACATATTTTATTCAAAAAATTAATGAGGACTTCTAATCAACCTGTACAGCTTATGTGTATGCTATGTTCTGTGGGATAGAATAACAACTCGTCATATCACGAAGGGACAAGCTGAAAGCTGAGATAATAGTACAGTTTCAGGTTTGCAGTATAACTGACAATTTTAGTTAGTGTTATGACAATTGTCTTTGAGAGGAGAGTATTTTGATTACAACAGTAATGTTTTCTACTTCCATATCATGTAAAGTGCTATAGGACAAATAATTACAAAATCCACTTACATGTGAAGACGTATAATACCATTCTGCATATTGATTCCTACCACACTATCTATTCTCTGACTTTATGAGACTACTTTACTTCCGACTAGTTGTAATAAAATCGGGTCAATGACGATATATATCGCATACGACACGTGGTATCTACGTCCACCCAACAAAGCAACGACCACAGTCGTACGTGTCATGCATTTACTATAGCAGTACCCTCCACGTCATGATTCAAATACAGGCTCCATTGCATACTGTCTGCAGCTCCTAGCGTTTCGTCACGTGTTCATTAGCTGCTGATACAGGAAAGGTGGATAGACGACGACCAAAGTTTTTCTCTCCAAACATGCGCACCACAGATTGAGCGGCGTGTCTTTACAATAAGTCAAACTTGTTAAGAGCTTGAACCAATCTGGCTTTCAGGGAGAAAAGCGTCCTCCCGATTCCATCTTGATGACGGTAGTAAAGAAGTAATTAGTTGTATGGGGAATGGCGCCGAGCGTGATTTGAAAGGATTTCTGAACATAGGGAAATGAAGAGAATCCGTCTCTGAAGAAAATGATGAATTTGAGGGGGAGGAATTGTAATTGGTAGAGAGTCCCAGATTCCTTTGCCTTTGTAAACATTGGAAGTAACCGTTATAACGCTGGTGCAGTTCAATTCAATGTATTAAGTGTTAAGAGTTTCACAAGCAATTGGAACTTCATCATTATAGAATTATGCATAATTTATGACATTTTGATAGAAATGCATATCACCAAGGTATTCTTCAGGAACGTCTCTGGGCAGGTCACCACAGAAATAATTAATTGCAGATACACCCTCAATCAAGATGTTTGTTTGGATCCATTCGACTCTATGCTCTCCAACATAAAATGTATGTTCCTGGATCCATAACCAGGGATTACTTTTCACTACGCAGATGTGGTTAAAAGCGGATATACATTCCAATAGTTGTATAACCCTGCTACCAGACGCACACCCTATACTCAGGCTTAGAAAATACATGTTAACATGTTATCAAAGCCAAATGGAATAACTAATATGTTAGCGTCTGTGTTAGTGACAGAGATTTCCTCATCAGAGTAGGGGATTTTGGCAGGAAGTTCGTTTTACAAACAGGAATCCAAAATATTTATTCAGCTGCATTCATCCCGGAACACTCGAGACGTATAATGAATCCTACATGCTGTTTTCATCCGAACCGCCGTCCTCATTGTACGCCTACCGTCAAACTAGTCTCTATTAAGAAATTCTGAGTATATTTCAACACATCTGTATAGTATTTACATAGTATTTAGAACAAACTGCGAATTAATTTACTTTGGCATCATCAGCAGTCTCCTTACCTTATGGGCTAGGATTCCACTCGCATATGCACTGTATGTATACCGGTATATAGCCCATTGAAATAGCAGGGTGACAGTTAATTTCATCATGATCAAGGAGAATTCGCTTTCAAGGTAATGAGATTTATGACAGTCCTCCCTCGTAATAACCACAGAGTTATATCACAGGATTGTCATTAGTTAACCCTAATAGTACTACTACCTTCTTTCGAATTCTTTTTAAAGTGAATGTCACAGCAACTACTTGCAAGATAACTGTTTTACAATTATCAAAATCTCAGTTGGCAGCAATTGCAGTTCAGTATGGTCTAGTGATAGAGAAATCATATATCACAATTATGAATATGTGGCTCCTTCCTTTCCTCAACCACCACCCCCATAACCACCGCCCAGCACCCATCATCCATACCTTGAATCAGTTACATGGTATTTCCCGCGTCAGAGTACTTGTGTCGATTACTCGTCTAATATGTGACCCTTTCAGAGGGAAGTGGACATATGTGACCTTTGTATTTACGGTGTCAACAAACCAGGCTACCGTCGTAGATAGTAATGACCACTCGCACCACCCCTATAGTACAACACGTACCGAAAACCTCGCCGGAAGAAACATCCCAATACACACACAGTGGTTTATATGAAGAAGGAGCATGTACGTGTTCCGAAGTAAACACTTCGTAGATGTGCTCCTATAAGGTATACTGACTAAGCTTACTGCTGTATCGTGAACTTTTGTCCTATTGATGTTGGCCCGTTATGTTCAGAACACATTCTCGTCACCCACAGTAAATGGTGAATGGTTTCTTGTTCAAATATACACGCTCACAACAAATAGGCATCTAGTATATTTAAATACAGAAGATGCCGCATAATGCCAAGTGGTAGAGATAATCTGTGCATGGTGTCAGGTTATACAAGTGTGAAATACTCGCTGTATTGTGCATAATATTTGTCCAGATCGGCCGTATTAAATTCGATCAGCGCGTGCTCCTCGAAATGTGACACCGTCGCGAATTTGGAGAACTATCAAGCTGTCGTCTCGCACACCTTCATACCAGTGCATCAGCACGACTCACAAAGTACCTGTGATAATACCCTGTCCTGGACTTGAATGAGATCTCGACTTTTCGACACAGGCACCTGGCTGCGGGACAATGGCGAATGTTTGCTTTTCCTGATCACTACAAGACGAAGGCAAGCATTTTGTAAGCCTTAAGACAAGAGGTGTGTGACCTTTAGCCCTCACCGTCTCTACCCTTTTGTATAATGGAGGAAAAGTGACAATTGTATGTGCGGCGACCTTTCGTCCACCGAGCCTCGAATTCTCGTCGATTCTTGCTGATCATCACGGACACAGTAGTGGAATGCATGCATGTTTTGCCATTGAATGAAATCTATTAACATTATCTTATTATGTTTACATAGAGACAGTATGCCAGCCATTTATTTTAACACGGCAATCACGAAAGAGTTCTATTGGTAGTCCCGTTACAGTAAAAGCCTGGCCTACGCCCTGATTTACGCCCTGATTTACGCCCCGACCACAGTACCACCCTTTCTCCAAACGTAAGGCTGTTGGTCTATTTACTCTCTACACAATAGGAAGTCGTGAATACGGACAGTGCATCAAAGTAGCTCATCAAAGACTAAGCCCATGTCTTGGCATACAGTTTGCTATATATCGTGTTTTTATGGAAGCATTGCGATACCTGTTTTACATTCATCCTGATTGTTCCAGCATTCTGGGGGTAACCCTAGAACCTTGCCGCTGTTGCAGCAACGGCTCCTCGAATTGCTTGCTTGAATGTGTCTTTCAGCGAAGTATTCGTAACACTTTTGGTGCCATCATCATCAAAACAACCTCGTTGCATTTGTATACAGCCAATGCATTGGGCACGGCGTAATGCTATACATATACATTGGCGCCCAGATGGTTAACTTCTGTGTGTGGATAGAGCTTGGCCTACATAGGAGAACACATCAAACCTACATGTTTGCATGCAACATACATATGTGTGTGCTCCATTAGGCTCCAGTCATCTGATCTCGTATAGGAAATCTGTAGTAAATCTGAAATGAATTACTTTAACCAGAAAACGACATTGCTCCATCTGGGTTAAGATCCTATCACATTTTCATCTTCCATTGTGTTTCCTGGTGTGCGTGCTTATTAGCATCAGAATTAGAGTATGTTCCAACTCGTGATTAAAGTACATTAATTAATTAACTAGCTGCTCAGTAACCCTGATGTTTCTCTATATATGACATCTTACCGTTGGCATTCATTATTGCCTTAAATAAAATCCTAGTGACCAAAACACAAACAGCAACTCATTTGC
This sequence comes from Lepetodrilus schrolli, assembly GCA_032361225.1. Taxonomy (NCBI): domain Eukaryota; kingdom Metazoa; phylum Mollusca; class Gastropoda; order Lepetellida; family Lepetodrilidae; genus Lepetodrilus; species Lepetodrilus schrolli. Next base: position 18,520 of record JAUTBT010000992.1, on the reverse strand, counting down.
TAATTAAATTCCCCAATGGCTAGTTTCCTGCGCAATACTACAGATGTATATAATTACAAACCCTGAACTCGATATATTTCATGTACCAGTCATGTTGCCATCTCGATTGTACAGAAATTGATACCTTCAAAGTCAGTGTGTTCACTGTAAGATAACCATTTATCTTAGAACTCTGAAGTGCTTAGAACCGTATTCCCCAAGGCTGTAGGATCCTTTAACTAAGGAATCCTTGCTCATTCCGTATACACAACAAATATGATGATAATAATAATAATAATAATAATAATAATAATAATAATGTCTGTACGTGCATATTCCTAAGATCCGTTGGTACAATATTATTTAATATATACATGTTGAATTATCATGATTACAAAACTTCTGGGAACTATGTGCACCTCAAGTAAAGTCATTTCCTCAGGTATTCTATTTCAATTATCCAATCCATACAACACAACAGAAAATAGAGACATGACAAGTAGCAAAGCAACTTTCTTTTCAACATATACACTGGTCGTTCATCAAAGAGACTTGAAAGCAGATACGGCTTCAAGATAAATCCCTCTGTATCAGGAAGTTTTCCTGCTAAACTAACAAACCTTGTTAACGAGTTGCATTGCCATCCAGAAGCTTGAAGAAGCACGACATGAAAAATTGATAACTTGAGCGATGTTTATTAGACGAATCAATACGTGGCAAGATAAGAAGAGAATTAAATATATTTGCTGCATCCAGTTCAAATTGAACAATATAATTTCATCTTCGGAAAGACAATGTCCTAATGTTGATATAATATTACTGGATATTATTATTATTATTATTATTATTTGGGAATTGGCACTTTTAAGATTTTTTAACTCATACCACAGCTTGTCAGTTTAGGGCAGGACGAACCCCGCTACTTCCGTAGCGCTGAATGTTGCTGCATATTAACCTCTGAGGATATTATAAAGAATTGATTTTTTTTCTTTCTAGGATTCATAATCTTAGATGAGATCGTAAGTAATGGAAACAGAAAACATTAATCGCATACATCACTATATAAAGTAATCTAAAGAATGAGACGAGGCCTGCGTTTCACAAACAAGAATTGTTCACGAACGTGTTTTCATAAATATGTAAACTAATAAATACACTATTTTACGGATGTAATCAGCACATTTATTAAACAGTATGATTTGTTACTTGCTACCAATTTGCCATAATTGTACTGCTAAACTACATTCCTTCAGGGTACTAAACTTAAAGGAGGTATCTGATTGGTTTAATTTAATTTTATTAATATATATTCATCCAAGCTTCGCCAGCCAGAAAACGGAGATCCAAATAGCAATACCTTCCAGGGTATTTGACGGATGTTAAGTAGGCATAATGGCCTGCGTTACGAGGATGACGTTTTACGAAAGGGTCGTACCGGTAGGCCTGGCGTAAATCGAGGTTTACGCCACTTCCTGTTTTAGAAAAGGACCTGGGCACTCATGCACAAAACAGCGTAACTCTGAGGTAAATGTAACCGCAACCTTAAGAGCGGTGCGGTCTATGGCTAAGGTGGGAGTTAAAGTCGATCGGTTGTAACGATGCGTCAAATCTCACCGTGTGAGCGTATGATACGATGCGATTCGCAACGACCGAGATCGCATGACTAGAACAAGTTCTACTCTTACGACCAATCGAACCAGACTCGTCGTACAACCTACGGTGTGAGCGAGCCCTTACATTTGAGTTATGTCATTTCGTACAGGAGAGCGTTGATTTAGGCCTGGACTATAGTACGAGCCTTTCGTCAAACGCAGACCAGGTCCCAACATTACGAAGCATTTTGAGTACGATTTTATGCTCAATTGTATAGAGTCGTTTGGTTAGTTCCGGACCACTTTATTTTTTTACCCTCCTACTGGTTAAGTAACTATGCAATGTCAGACTATTCTTTTAAACTGGAATGGAGTACACACCTCACTCTGTTGCAAAGAAATCGATATATCAATTCAAACAACAGTTTAACACTCACAATCTGCCGAAACGCAAGTGACCTAATTTCAAACCAATTTTCCAGTTCCGGGTCGCTTGTAAACTGAGCCCTATCCATATAGCTAATGATAAGCGCAATATGAAATATAGAACCAGTCTGGCGCTCAGTGAGTGAATCGAGTGCACTGGCATGGTTTCTATCTAGGTCAACATTATCTGCTTTTAATTCTCAAACTGACATTTTATTGTTTAACGAAAAACAAAATCAGTTTAGAACTAGATTTGCATGTAATTTTGATGGATTACTCCTCTTTATATATAGTACTTTTATAAATGCATGCCGCTTAGCAGATAACAAAACCGCGGCTTGGACGATTGATCCGAAACTAGAAAGATCACGTTCAACACTGAGCATGAATTACCACACAAACCAGCACTACTTGGATCTAACATTTATTCATTACTGACTATTTATTGTATGTATTATCTTCTGATTACTGCATTTTAAAAAAAATATTGCGCCTGTAAATTAGCACGCTCACTCAAAAATCAACACGCGTTTTTACATCTATAATATTCCTGTTCGAGCAGTTTAGTCGTTAAAATAAAAGTCATAAATCAAACATAAAACTTATAATGACATTGTATTTATATTTTGTTCCTGTTAAATACATGCCTGAATATTCAAAATAGCTTCAATATAGTCAGTTAAAAGAAGATCATCCTGGGATTTTTGAGTAATGACTACAGATTATACAAATCAAAAATTGAAACAGACTGCTATGTAAAGCTCCCTCTATACAGGAATCAACGTAGGATGTTAGCATCATTTGGTGTGGTAGCCTCCCCTTACGTATTGAGGCTGGAAGATTCGCCAAGTCCAAGATGCCCCCAGAACTCGGACTATGTACAGACTGTGATACATTTGCCGTTGAAAATAAACGTCACTTTTTGCTTGATTGTCCTTTTTACAATGATAAACGTCTTCCACTTTTACAAAAGTCCATTAATTTAAACAAACATTTTAACAACTTGTCAACTTTAGAAAACATTTTTGTATTATGAATGAAGAATCCTTACAATTCTTGCTAGTTTCTGTTTTAACTAAAATGTTTAAAAGAAGAATCACGTTTTACAGCGGCAATTGATTTATATATATATGGTTAATAATTGAATCTGTATTTTCCCCCAATATTACAGTTTTAACAGTGTCCCATAAGCCAACATGGCAGGGTGCTTTAATTTATTGTACCATAATAATAAAATTTCCTTGAATTTGATTGGTCGATATGGTTGTAAAAGTGTGGTACAATCGCAATAACACTACGGGAAATTTCCATTCGATCATAAAAGAACAATCTTTAATTGTTTAAACACGTAATCTATCTTGTATACACGTGACTCTTTAATAAACTATGCTTCTTCTTCTTCTTCTGTCAATGGCGCCAGGATTCGGAAGTTGAACAATCTATTATACTTGAGCTCTTTTTTTTGCAGGATGTGTCTAATGTGTATATGTGCTGTATACACGCTGACAAGTTGAGACGAAGGTCAACTTAGAGCTACACTGAGCAGGTTATTGCGTGTTTGTATTCTATAGGAGAAGACGAGGCGCCTCCGAGATGTTATACACAGTTGTCCTGTAAATATTTAATTCATGTTCTTCTCATTGAAGAATGGACGTACGACGTCTGTGTGTTTCCCAGATAGATGGCGAGAAAGAGAGAGAGTGAGAGAGAGAGAGAGAGAGAGAGAGATAGAGAGAGAGTGAGAGAGTGATAGAGATAGAGGGGGAGGGAAGAGAGATACAGAGAGAAGAGAGAATGAGAGGGATATATAGTGAGAGAGGAGAGATAGAGAGTGTGTGTGTGAGAGAGAGAGAGAGAGGGGGAGGGAAGAGAGATACAGAGAGAGGGGGAGATAATGAGTGAGGGAGAGGGATATAGTGAGAGAGAGAGAGAAAGCGAGAGAGAGAGAAAGCGAGAGAGAGAGAGAAAGCGAGAGAGAGAGAGAGAGAGAGAGAGGAACGATAATAGATTTATAATACTACGCCATTGTTCTGAAGTGTGGATTAAATGATATCATTCTCTTTATTGTGTCATTTTTGCATTAAAAAAAACACACATTAAATAACGATTAAATTCGATGCGACTTTTACTTTAATAATCGAGGTTATCATCTTACCGAACAAAATACATTCTGCTCTCCCGTGTTTAACATGGAAAGATTTATTTATTTATTATTAATCCTTTAATTAATCAATCAGTGGCTTCAGCGTAATATCCTGCTATGTACAGGGAAATATTGATATTATGTCTTGAAGAAAGTTCACCACCTGCATTCCAATTATCCGGAATTAAAAAACATAATTGCTTTCCACGTATTAGGATAACACTGTTGATGGTCGATGTATTCTTTCACACTGAAGTTATGGCATAATAAATAAATAATACCTTCCAACAATGAGGAAAGTTTTGATATTTAATAACATAATTAATGTAAGCAGTATAAAAAAATAAAATTTAAAAATAAAAATAAAAATAAAATATATATATATATATATATTATATTCACCGAAAATCAATAACGGTAAACAATGTTTATCTAAAGTGCTTCACGGTGTTATGTTGGTAAGGGGAGTATGTTGTATAAAGAAACTAGAGTCTATATTTGCTGCTACAGCATAGCGTATACACGAAGAACCTTGATCGATCTTATTGCTATGCCTGCAAACAATAGCGTGAGCTATATCTCGACGTTTCTGCTATTATGCCTGTGGATAATAGCTGCATGGATATTGGTTTCGCTACAACCCTGATAACTCGCGTATTTGTTCGCAATACCTGGAAGTATATATCTTTATTGTCAGGATACTTCTCTAGGTCTTGCCTTGACTGTACGCATATACATGCACAGTATTACCCCCGTGTGTGTGCATGTAGCATTTATACCCAATAAAATTAATTAAGGGCCAGTAAGCTTTTAGGGTGGATAAATTTAGCTTTATATTATTTTAGCAAGGAAGACTGTCCATACAGACTCCAGGTACTCTTCAAGAACTTGCAGACGCTTTGGAAGAAGAATGACATCAGATTTCTCAAATAGAATTACGAAATTTGATAGAAAGCTTCCGTACAAACTATATGCCATCTCTTAATTTATTTTGTTGAGTATATATTACTGTGTCTGCGTATCAATTGTTTGGTGTCGTTAGTAATATGTTTCCGACTGTTTTATGTTTTATACGCAAATATCTGTCTATTTCCCCTATCTATATATCTTTATTCATATATCTTTGTATTACCCTCGTTAATATGCCTATAGATGTGCTTAGTTTGGCGTATTTTCTCTGTATGCTTAATACGCATATATACACGTATGTGTGTTTTCTGTGTATATGCCCATAAATATTATATCAGTAATTGTTTACCGGTCCTATGATAGTAGAGAGAGAGAGAGGAGAGAGTGAGAGAGAGAGAGAAAGAGAGAGAGAGAGAGAGAGAGAGAGAGAGAGAGAGAGAGAGAGAGAGAGAGACTGTACACAATATATCCATGTATCATCTCTATCTGTATGTCTGTGTACATTACATGGATATGTATATTGCCATTCTCTATGAATCCAAATTGCATTTATTACAAAGAAAACGTATTTATTCAGTTTGTTAAATTCCAAAATCTGATATGGCCGTCAGATAGGAGATCAATAGTGATCCCACAGGGTAACGTTCGTTATGTCGTTATGTATATGTAATGATAACAAGTAACAGGAAACGCGGTGCAGGGAGCGTTAGCAAGCTGAATCCTTTAATACCAAGGGAATTCAGAACTCAGTTGCCAGATGAAACACTTCTTTGAGTCCTGATAATTAGAATGACTTGCACGTGAACTCGTTTTTCGATTAGAAGCAGGTGATCTGGGAATCCTTTGATTGGTGTGGTTTTGAGATGGCATACTTTTCACTGGGTTAAAATACTAATCTAGCAACAGTAATTGAAATGTTTCTTAGCGTACAGAAAACTAAGATGGCTCCGTGTATGTGTGCTATATTGGGATAATTCTCTACGTCGAGTTATAATGGAATGTTGCCTTTGGAACAAAAAGCGTTATAAAGAAACAAACCGTAGGTTTGCAAATCATTTCTTTCACTTGAATGTCCTATACATATCATAACACAGCACCAGTCTAGTGAGTTTCAATTATATTTGTAAACTAAGTGTGTTCTCTATCATGTGAAATCTATTGATTATGCAATCACATTTATTCTGCGATATTAGAGAACTAGCTGTTCACTAACTGGCGATTCATCAAAAGAAAGCACGCGATAGTCATCTCTTACGTTCTTCTATACAACAAGGCATTTGGTCGATACGGACTCTAAAAGATATCATCCATCAAAATGACTAAAACTCCTCACATCATTCGCGTAGTAATCTACTTAAGAGTACAGCAGACTCGTTTCATGGCCACTAAGTCAAACCCGTATCTGAAAGTGCTTCCAGAGCGACATTGAAAGAGTAAGATTTTAACCCTATATGTATAGAAGGTTTCGCTAATTAATTTTACAATTCGTAGCATGTGATAATTGTCAGTGTTCAAAAATACATTACGGTAATGTAATTGCGACAACCGTTTTGAAAAGACAATCGTATATTATTGAGAGTATAGTTGTCTAAAAAAAAATGCAAACTATTATTTAACTATTTTGGGTACGAGGAAGAAGAAAATAAATGTGTTAAATAGAACCAGAAAATTCAAGAAAATGAAATTCCTGATACCGGGAAATGGTACGTTTTCTTTACACGATTTACGTCTGATTGAGGATATTTTTCTCAGGTTAATTCAACTTCAAATGCATGTATCTTAAAGCAAATATGAACTAGGTCCTTTGCAGTCTGCTGTCAACAATGCATATAACGTTACTAGAGAGCGTCTCGTGTGATCGATAGTTATATATTGGCATATGTTGCGTGCACTGAACTTGGACAGTGATATATTAACATTGGATATCAACAATACATTCGTGATCTTAATTATAATCCAGAGGCGTATTGCAATATATATCGTATTGGGAGAAGCACAAACCATGCTGTCAGATGCATCTGTAATGAAAACTATAGCTAGCAACTCAATTATATTGATGTCGTTGTGTTTGCATAGCGGAATATCATCTACAGGCTTAGGTACAAGTGTCATGGTTTCATTGAATGTCATATACGAGTGGTATGACCGTCATTGAACTCAGGAACGTATGTTGCGGCGTGCAGAGGGGGAAAACTCCATCATATTCAGATTCTCCCCAGAGTAGTTGAACAATGCACATGACCGAGTTTGTTCCGCCATTTTGAATATCAGATCGAGGACTGCACAACTTCATTGATCGAGATGTTCAGAAATGCCAGTGATAATTACAAACTAGGCCGTGGCCTGCGGCAACTCATTAGACCGCCATCCATGTAAATAGGCCTGGAATACCTCACTATAGAGAGACCGTCATCATTTATAAACACGCGGCCCCCTGCTTTGATATACATATATATATATATATATAGACCTCGCATAAATCGTTTCATTAAATACTGAATATTTGATTGAATGACATTTTATTAATGATTTTCGGTTGAAAAGTATTCACACAAAAAACATTCTATATTTTGATGATAGTGAGTTATATAGTTCTAATGATAGTTTATGATTAATTTCGGATGAAAAAAAGTATTTCCAAATACTATTCTATATTTGATGATTACTTGATTAGTGAGTCCATGTTATTTCAGCTTTCATTCGATGGGAAGTTTTGGTGTGCGTTTTCAGTAAGCAAATCATTAGGGCATATTTCTATGAAGTGGCATGCACACAATCTAAAGTTCAGATCACATACAGAACATTCCACATTTGTTGCGACATATCGAATTGTATTACACGAATCGTTAAACAGCGTGAGGTGAAATATCACTACAACAGACCGGGATATTAAACAATAGATCATTATATGTCTACGAAACAGATGTGCTGGCATAAACTGCAATACCAGACATTGGAGTGCGTTGACAAACGCAGCAGATGCATGTCCTGTCGAGAACCTACATGACTAATTTAATACAGCAAGAACTGCTATATATAACGCCGTGCCGCTCGATCAATAAATAACGCATCATATGCACACTACATCTGGCACTTAATACACTCTAGTTCTTTTTTCTCCATATAATAGTATTGACTGAAATTAATAATGTCTATAAATACAATGCAATTCAGCCTTGCCTATTTAAAAACGTCCATCGTCGTAGTAATATGGCGGAAGCTGTAAATTCTAGCTTCGTCATCGAGTGATCGTATAATACGCATGAAAACAATGGTAGCATGTGTTCCTGGATCAAATATCAAAAGCATGAATAAATAAAACCGTGCAATATCAATAAAGAGCCTCCGTTTTGGTTTATTGTTATGTTCGCATTCAAGTCCCAAAGTGGTGCGTGACCTATACACCTCTTGGCGGTTTAAATGTACGTCTTTTATTGTTGTAGTCACTAATGGTTGGACACGGAAACCCCAGACCTATAATCATGCAGAAAACAACATACGGGTAAAATAAAAAATGCATCCAGTTTCCTGTCCACCTCTCGTAAAGTCAATTACAATGAACATTGGAAGTGGCTTGATTCCGATGGTCACCGCCATCTCATTATAGGATTTAGCGGTAATATTAGTCCCTTAGCGAGGCTAAAGATCGGAAGATAAGGGTGGGAGTGTATATTCGTCGACTGTGGGCTCTGGGAACTCGTCGTCCCAAGTGGTGTTACAATAGAGGGAAATAGGTCTCAAATTGGCTTGTAAACATTGCGGGGAAACACTGATAACCATCTGTAATTATTGAGATCTGAATTGCGGATGGGGTGGTAATTGACTTACAGATTTCGACATGTGAGAGAGTTGGCAAAAGTGGAGGAACCAAGAGCTGGCTAATCAAGGGCGGCGAGATGTGTGATGTTGAGAGATATGTTGTGCAACATCCCTTGGTAAGGTCAGTTTATATTGTGGCAGGTTGCAGAGACTCAGCCTGGAGGATCTAGTAAATGAAGTACATGCTCCACAGGAAACGTCCTCCCAAACTCAGTATAGATGCCAGGCAGACTGATAGCATGGATAGAGAGACATCTGTGAAACCGATGTTAGAAGTAGAAGTGGGCGATTTGATGTCGTTATTGCTGTCGGCTCCGAGGGGAGACAGCTGTCGTTATTACAGACAATTACAGAAAGTGTGTTCACACAGAGTGAATGGGACTAGAGAATGCCAGGCTGGAAGAGACAAACCGGATGTCAAACATCCCTATTCCCAGCTTCGATTTGAAGGCATGAATGTGACGGTCTCATATGCCCAAAGTTCAAACGTTCACCTAAAATCCAGTAGCCTGGAGATAGAGTGAGAGTACGGCGGCTGCTGGGATGGAGGAGGTGTACTGTTTGTGTACTGCATCTATGAATTATACAGTGACAGTGCTTGGTAGTTAAAGCACAGCCCTTGGCAGTAAGCGAGAGAAAAACAAATATGAAAGCTCTTAGTGCTAATGATAGCCATCACGTGTGACAACTATGCCAATATGAATCATGACTGTTGTTTACAGTAGTAAAGATCCATACACGTGCATGTTAATTGCTAAATACACCATTAAAAAAAGCATTTAACTGACAGGAACTTAGTTGACATGCACTATTAAAGGACGTGAACCATAGAAATACTTCATAAACACAATAAGATATCGTGTGTAAATATCTATACCCGTTTAAATCAATGCAATACATTTCCAAAGGAAATCACATCCATAATGAAAGTTGTCATCCATCTATTACAATTTAGACCTCGCGACTAATTCCAGTGCAACATCAAACAAATGTCCTGAACATAATTGTACAAAATTTGAGGTAGCGTATTGGGGTTCAATCACTAGGAAAGAGCTACAGCGCAATTAATGTGCACGGCTCACTGTAATTGTGTACTAAATTGCTTATGTAACCCTACAATTAGGGCAATTACGTCCCCTGGTAATGGCGAGGAACCTTCCGTCCTTGGGGACAGTATTCCTGCTAATGCAGGTCTGCTAATTGTGCAGGGAGTCCATTTGCCGCTGAAGAAGTGATTACACAAATGGAGTTTTCATTGCAGACGGAGAGAGTTCCTTCTTTCTGTGAAGAAACTCCAGCTAGACTACTGTTACTATAATGTATGCAGTGTCACGACACAGCACTGAAGAAGGTTTCTGTAGCTCCCTGCACTATGAAATATCGATAAGAATATCTACAGTGCCATAAGTGACAAGGACATAATTTTAGGAAACATAGTGTCGAAAATAATTTAGTGTTCCTATTATATTTTTTATATCAACTGCAGTCAATTCGATATGTTATTTCAGAACTTCGTTGCAGTCATAAGAATGTAAGAAAAGTAAAGTACTTGAACACATGTTTATCTTAGAAATTCGTATTTACATGTATAATAATTATGACGAATATATACAATGACAAAATGTACATAGACATATATTGAAATGATGATGACATTATAAATGGGGCTATACTGTGCTGAGAAATAAGCATCATAACTCTAAAATAATCAATTATAATTATAATTTCCCCATAGTTTTCACAAATTAAATTTGTCGCACAAATATTTGTCCATACTTTTATCAAATTACGTGTTTTCATACATTTAGCATGTTAAGTTTGTCAAAGAAAAATGCTCATTTGAAGTTTGAGCTTTCATAGGAATGTAGTCTCAATTAATTTGCAGAATTCCTCAATGAAAGATCCCCTATGCAGTTAAATTTCCTCATTTATTCCCCGAGATTTCATTCCTGCATCGTAGCACATGCGATTACCTATTTCTCAGCACGGAATGCCATAATGGAATTGTGTTTCCATGGTAACGAACGACAGTATTTATGTCTATTTCTCTCAGTCTGTGGCTGCAAACTACTTCCAAGGGAACCATTGTTTCACATAGAAAACGTGGACTCTGCTAAGAAAATGACGGATCGATCCGAAGCCCGTTCAAACACGTCATAATGGCTATCTCCTCTTTGATTCGCTCTCTAAACAAAGCATCTATTTTCATGTCACAAAAGCAAATTGAATTTCCAAGAAATTGCAAAATGAAGTGGTTTTATGGGTGTCTAAATCAGAAGAAGTTCCTCGGGCAGAGATTCACCAAGGGCTGGAACCCATTTCAAAGACAGAAGGAATCACAACATCTGTGTATGCACTCTGGCAGAATAAAAACTTGTAATATTTGCAATGGCAATCGCTAGTGCTGTTTGATTATTTAGACAATTTGATGTAAAAATATTAGCTAACGTATTTTCCACAAGATTGAATAAACAAACTGGATTTCACATAGAATTATTACTCCATAACACTGTAAGTTTAGGCATGTGCTGAGAAATATTTTGCTCAGGAAATATGAGATGCAAGTTAAATACAGAATTCTCATATTATTTTGTCGCTAAAAAAAATGCCCTACCCTATAATTCATTCATTTGTATTTTTATAATCGATTTATTACTAGAATGAATTAATGAATTAGTGGTTTACATCGCAGCGGGAATATTTCACCTATACGCGACAAGTAAATTCCTAAATGTTTAATAGTAGTATCGAAAGATGGATTAAAAACATAATAAATATAGTATTGTCTCAAATTTGATAAATATAACGTTATACACATTCACATTATTTAGAAAGGACAATAGATGTATTATGTGAGACCCGTTTGAGAAATTAATACCATAAGCCTTCAGATTTCCATAGGAAATTTGATAATCTAAACAAAGACCTAGATTTACGTAATAGTAAATATTTACAAAGCCACATCAATGGTTAGCACTTTAAATAATAACAGTGTTAGATCACCACTTTGTCCTTATGTCGTGAGTAATATGCTGTATGAAACCAAGTCAGACAGGAGACAACAGAGAGGTATACACTTGTCAGTCCCTGGGGAAACAACTGGACCGTAGCCATACCACGAATGCCAGAAGGCGAGACGAGATTCACACGTAGTTCCTATCCATTGTACTTTTTAGCACAGCACATTGACAAGGGGAGCAACGAGAACAATATATCACATATTCAAGCCATACACCGCACAATACACACATTCCCGTTGAATACTTGTCCAATATATATATATGAGAATTCACTCAATACTTTAACATTGACGGCAATCCGCAATGAATGTCTGTCTTAATATTTATAAGAATTCATCCAGTGCGTTTAGCATGAAACAACAATCCACATGGAATATTAGTCCAACGTGTACGAGTATTCATCCAGCAATTTAGCATGAAAGAGCAATCCACAATGAATATGTTTATATGCAAATTCTTCCATCATACGAAATATGGGGGGACATACATTCAGTCATATGCTGTCAGCACAACAGCGTGAGAAACAGCACTTACACGTGTTGGCATTGTTCTTGTTCTCCAGAGATACAACACCTACAACACCAGACATCGAAACATCCACGCCTTTTTTCCACAATTCGCCATTTGGAGGTTTGTTTGATTTTTACCCTCTTTCTTAGCCAAAACATCCACATTGATAACCTCTTCCAAACTCAACTGCCTGCCATGAGATTTCTTTGTATAAAAATAAATCATTTCCCCCGAACTAGAGTAAAGCCATACTGCAAATCCAGCTCAAGCTGTTAATATTCCCAGTCCCTTAATCTTTTGACTTGAAAGGATGGCTCAGCTTTGACCATGGTCACTCCTGCCTTTGTGTCCGGAGCGTCATGGTCCAGTTGTTCTCTGGACTTGGATATGTGTCACCAAGTCGCAATGTGTCACCAAGTCGCAGAATCCGCTCCCACTCAGCTGGGAATGCTCGTATCATTTGTATGGTTTATCATTTTTAAACAGTTCTCATCTGGCTCCGCCATATAATTATATAAATTATTTGGACTACGTTTCTTATCGTTCCTCACTTTTTCCTCCTGGTATTTTAATCGTTCCCTCCTTTTGTAATAGAAATGAAACACTACTACGCACACTAACAGAGTCAATAGGAATGTGCCTACTACAGCTCCGACGATGTCCACTATAGTAAAGTATCCTTCTACAGAATGTTCATCAGAAAGCACTCCCAATTTCTTCTCAGCTTTATTCGGAGTCCATCCATAGTCCTCCCCTAACGGCTTGGTATGTATTGGTGGCACAGTGGGTTGCGTGACGTGAGACGGGCTCTCGGTGGTCGGGTTTGATTTCTCTGGTGGCCACACAACAGTGAGAGTAAAAGTAACGTTCCCTGCCGGATTACTCGCCACACACTTATACTGAGACTTATCGCGAGTGTGTGGATCAGCAACGATCATGACACCGTTGTTTTCACGTACATCGTCCTGTTGAGACGGGTAGAACGTCTCCGTCGTGCCATCGGGTCGAACCCAGTGTAACGTCGGTGTCGGGTCACCACTGGCGTTGCAAGTCAACACTGCCTCTTTGAGCTCAAACAAGGCCTCTACGTTTTGGAAGGTTGGCAGTTCGCACCTGAAGTCCTCTTCCTGTATCTCCAGGAAAGACTTGTGTTTGTTGGACGATGGCGTGGCGCAGGTTGGCACCACCGCTCCGGAGAATACCGAGGCACTCTCTTTGTAAAACCTATACAACCAGGTAATCTCACAATTGCAATGGAAAGGATTCTTCCCCAGTCGTATATGACTCACGTTAAATCTCTGCAGCCAAGTAAATGGAAATTTCTCAAATTTATTTTCATCCAGCCACAGTATGAGTAAAGTTCCGTCTAGCGGTTGCATGACTTCCTGGGAAAGTGTGGTCAACTCACACCTGTGAATGTACAGTCCCCGAGCTGACAGTCCGCTAAAGGCTTTATTGGACAGCTGGATGCCTGGGTTATCGTTGATAAATAAATTGTCCAGTTTCAAACCTCGGAATGTAAAATCTGCAATGAACTCGATATTGTTTTTACTGATGTCCAACCACCTCAGCTTGACGAGATCACTGAAGGTATCCAGAGCTATAGTTTTTATTCCACAGTTACTCATATACAGATGTTCCAGTTCGTTCAGATTGGTAAAATTCCTCCGAGAAAGAACCTGATTTTGAAACTCGTTATCGTTGAGATTGAGCTGAATGGTATCGAATGGGATTCCTACCGGAATCGAGAGTAGTTTTTCTCTGTTACAGTGAACGATTTGACTGTGGGGAGGACAAAAACAATCCCGTGGGCAGGCAGCCGACCCCGCTATATGACTGAGTGCCACGAACGCCAGTAAACATAATCCATGACTGGCGTCCATCCACGAATGTCCAGCTTTCATGGCTGTAGTCCTCTAGATGTTACATCCTCAGAGAGAACATTACAACCATAACAAACTTCCTGATCCACACTGCACGGCTGTAAACTACATTCCGAACGTTCGCTCCCTCCCTCGCCTCGACAATAAGTTGACTGGCGGTCTACGCTAACAGAGCGAGCGATACACGGCCGCTTATGACAGCGAGCGCCCTCTAACAGCTGTTTAGAGAGTCGGAACGCTGCAGCAGACGTTACAATAGACCGAGTACCGTGCAACCGTTAAAGTGACGTCACCGACTCCTCCCCGTTATGCCGCTTGATTGGTCGATTTTTTTTTCATGGGATAAAAAGACAATAATATTGTATCATGGACAGCCACTTTCCTCACAGGTACGAATGGCCCATATCACTGTGCATGTTCTATCGATACGGATACGTGAGTCATGCCTGCATCGACTGGTCTCAGATTGAGAAAGCGCACAGACCAAACGTCCTCAGCTGAACTGCGGTGGTTTGGAAAGGGGGCGGGACTCTTCCGGATCGGGTGTCCGTCTATACTCTAAGACATGGCATACTTAAAGGGGTAGCGACGCTGTGCAAAATGTAGTCCACTTATTATACGCTGCTCGGTACGAATACAAGTTTACCCAACCTACACCACACGCGTGCCTCAAACAATGGGCCCAGTCAGAGACAATCACAACCCACCCTCTACCCACAAGAGCGTGTGCTATTAGACGCCAGGCGTTGACAGATATAACCCAATGTGTACTCAAACAAAATGCCTCGCTGACCCGTCACCTTATGATTCGATGTGTTAATTAATTGATAAATGGTTAATGTGGACACGGGAAAAGCCTACGTCAAGATAGGTATCACCGATCACAAATGGTCTCTCTTATATTCTCATTAGTTTGATGGATGTCATAATGTACGTCTATGAGACATCCAGGTGACACCTTGAAAAAATATTTCCCAGCCTTTTTGTGCATTATTGGTGAAAGTTCCATCATAAAACCGTGGTAAATGCAAGATCAATACATGCCAATATCATTATATGAATGAGGCATGCATATTATTCCAAGGCAGCTGTCACTCCAAAACCATCGTGGATGACAGTCCAATATCAACACCATTGACGACATAAATCTATTTCTCTAAGCTTCCACCAAACCCCTCTGGATATTAGTGTAACAAGGACACGTGCCTTGATTAACAGATTATTTCTAGGTAAAGTACAGATTAATAGCCCATGTAGAACCTATTGATATGGAGGTGTAATAAAGGTGATTATTGTTTGGTGTCAACAGTCAAATACATGTCTGCTGTCGCATCGGGTCGTTGAATATTTATATACAACACCGCACTCATTTTGAGAGTAAAATATACACTGGTCAGTAAACATATATGCATAAAAGAAGATCAATATATTCTCAAATGGCGAGTGACACCGACAGCATACCTCCCCCCCAAAAGACGACAAAAAACAGAGTAATAGTGACAACGGAAACATACAGCAAAAGAAACGTTAACAAAATGAAACAAAATTTACACAGAACGTACAATAATATTGTTGTAGCAAACATAGTCTACTTGAAATCTATTTAGCAATGTTCACCAGTATTAACTATGTTATCAGATTGTATGAGATTTAGATATGTATCAACACTAGCGTATGTACAGATATGTTTGTAGAGGATAGAATGTCTACATGAATCGTAGCGCTGAAATAAGAAGATAAATGTGAAAAGTAATTTGTAAACATGAGACCTTACAAGTAACATGAGTTGCATGTTCAAATTAAACAAAAACATGGTCAAAAAATGGATTGATTTGATTTATTTGGTGTCGCAAGTCGAGGCAATGGGTCTATTTAGTATTGAAGTAGCGAGATACCAATCCCTAACGTCCTATTCTTATAGGATATGGAATTATAACATGGGAGGGATAGATTTACATGGCTTTATTATTTATATGCATACAGACCGTGTCTAGTTACACCAGTGGGAGCAAGACTGACATTATAACCGTTCTTAACCATTGTCAATTCAGTAGCATATATGAAATATAGGGTATCACGTCAGCCGTCATTGCTCGTTGATTAACATTACAGAGATATATTCATTACATCATGATCGTTGAATAAACCGGTAAAGCATGTACGCGGCGAAATCCGAGCTCTATCTTTGGATAGATTATATAAACACGTTAGTGTAATGTTGTTTAGACGCGTGTTGGTTGTAGATTTCATCCCTGTACCCCATTATCATCACAGGAATGTCTGTGGAGAGTTATGTGCATTGTCTTGTTAAATTTCTTCCTGTTTGGCATCATGCGATTCGATATTTTTATAACACTACCATGGCTAATTCCTATGTTTAACCAAGTCAAATGTATCGTTAACTTTTCACTTTTAATGCCAATCGACATTTTATGACTCCATTTATCTCATATGAATTTCAAGTATGAATGTTTGGGTGTTAATGGTGATGGACGTGTCATAAAAGCTATTCGTATTCAATTAACTGTGCTATTTAATTTCAAGTGTGGAAGAATGCTAAGCTAATATTTTATTTTCGGCCCTGTATGCATGGCCTGGCTCATAAACTGTAGTTATAAACTGGACAGTTTATTGCACGACCTTCCTGTGACCATGTTGACATTCAGCGGCAGCGGAAGGATATTAGTTAATCAGGAGTGATTAGTCGTGATGGCCCCGTGGGATTACTGCGCTGACCTGTGTCGAGAACTAGGATGGGGTCAATCATTGCAATGTCCATCCAGACACATGTCAATAACTTCACCAAATAAATGCTGATTGGGGAATGTTGATGTTTGCACAATATACCACGAATTATTATTAATACTTTGTTTGTATGGTGCATGCTGGTCACTGGTTGAGTAATCCACTGGCTGATCGATTCCATTGGTCTAATGTCAATGGAAGGTATAATATAGTCCGTGGGTTGCACTATGCATTTCCGCCGTTTTTCAACATGGCCGCCATATCAGCTTGCAAGACTCCTACAAGCTTAAGTATGATGTCTAAACCCACATTTTATGGGTAAAACAATCCATTAGGAATAGTTATACATCAAGTATAATGTATGCAGCCATTTTGAAAATCAAAATGGCCGCCAATAAAAGCCGTTTTTCGTCATATTTTTGCTTACAGGGTAGATTTAATGTCTACCATGCACAGCACCACCACAAAACCTCCAAGTGTGGCATCATTTTGTTCAGGGTTCCCCCGTCATTGATATTTTACATGTTACCAAGAAAAGAGTTGGGTGACACTGTGCATTTCCGCTGTTTTTCAATGGCCGCCAACCGAGTGCCTTTTTCACATAATCAGCTTGTAAGACTCCTACAAGCTTAATTTTGATGTTTAGACCAACATTATATGGGTCAAACAATAACGTATGCATCCATTTGAAAAATCAAAATCATATTTCGAGATGTATATATTTGTAAGCTTACATATTTAATTAGCGATGTGAACTTTCAAAATTCGGACAGGAAAAAATTATACTTTCTTATTTCGAAGCGCGCACATAAAGCACGTAGACTGTCTATAGTCTCAGAGGGTGAACGTAAATAGTTTAAATATAAAATATATTGATTGGTATAATATTTATATGAAAGGAGCCGCTGAAGTAATATAGACTTGCTTAACTGATCTAGGGGGATATTTTGATAAGGAGTATTTGAGTAAGAACAAGGTGTGACACAGACTAATAAAGCACGCGGTGATCAGTACTACGAGTATGTATACTGTTCAAAGATAATTACGGTCATGCCTCGATGATGTGTCCCATTACTACACCAATGTTCCAATACGTGTCAGATGTACACAGGATCAGCCCGGGGGTTTAATAAAAGTACAACAGACATACTCCCCAGGGAGTTGAGAAGATAAAATGAATGTACATTGATCCATTGACCGAGGTAATAATGTAGCGCTATGAGCAAGCTTTCGAACATGGATTTGACGCAATATAAATACGCTTATTATTCATTATACACGTGTACAATATATAATGTCGAGCATGGATTTGGCGCAATATAAATACACACATTATTCATTATACACGGGCGGGTGGTAGCGCAGTGGTAGAACGTTGGACTTCGGAGCAAAAGGTTCCAGGTTCAAATCCCGCCATGGGCCCGGCATCAATGTTCGCGAAAGTTACCTTTCTGACGCAATATTGATAGGATGCGATGTCTGTAGAGTGGCAAT